>BMAV01019008.1:0-23773 GCA_019973955.1 Trichonephila inaurata madagascariensis
TCCCGCTAATACTAATCAAAAAATGTTAGATATTTCTAAAAATAAAACTATTCGTATGATTGTTAACGCAAATATTACGGAAAAATCATATTTATAAAGCTTTTAAAAAACCCCAATTTTTAAAAAAATTTTATTAAAAACTAGCAAAAAATTTTTTTTCGATCTTTACCTCTACTAATAGCCACTTCAAAACCCGGGAAATTTTTGTCCTCATGACAATACAAAAAAGGCCTAGAAATTCCCCTTGACTCATAAAACCCCCTTAACTTTAATTTGATATCTTTTTGCCGTTTGACAAATACTTTCTTTAATATTTGTAGAAATTTTTTTCCATTTCCCCTTCCCTTTTTAGGTATACCCACAGGGGCAATTCCCACAATTATTTTCCAATAACTTCAGGGCAAATTTAAGAGTTCCTCCCCCCCCTCAGATCCAAGCCAAGCTTCCACCACTCAAAGAAACTTTTTCTACTCAAAATTTTCCTCACCGTACTTCATACCCCGCCCTCTTATCACATCTCAACGCCCAATCAGACCCCCTACCACCAAGACGCTATTTCCCGGGCCCCAAAATTGAAGATAGGGGGTTGGGTCGTTTCCCGGGAAACCTTTACCAATGACACCCAGCGTCTTTTGGGTTTTTTAAAAGTAAAAAAAAATTTTAAAACTGAAAGAAAAATATTTTTTTTTGTCATTTTTCGGAATTTCTTGGGCATTTCGCTGAGTTTAATCCCGGGCGATGAAAAATATTTTTGTCCTTTCATTTTTTTTTATTTTCCCTCCAGCAATTCCTAATACTTATTTTTATTCATTCTGGGCAAAAATTTTTAATTTTCTTTATTTTTTTTTCCTTAATACTTAAAATCTAACATGGAAGCTCTATCTGTAAAATCAACTAAATATGAAGAAAATTAAGATCTCGGAATCACGTACCCCGAACCATTCTCCCCATTTATCAATTTTTTAAGTCATAATAACTCTTCAAGGAGTTGAGATTTGAATTTAGGGGGGAATTTTCTTTGCGCTGTTGACTGCTTGTTTGCGAGGATCAGTTCTCGTCAAATGAAAACGGAACAGAAAAAAATTTTTTCATTATTCATTTTTTTTAAAAATTTCACTTTTAAAAAAAAGATTATCCACTATTTTTCACACTTTTTTTAAACATAATGCATTCTCTATATATTTGACATTTTTTTCAAGTTAAATTAAATGCGTTTATATTTTAAATCGCAAAAATTTTAAAAGGGAAAACCAAAACCAAGCAACTCCCCATTTTTTCCCCCTTATAGCAGTTTGAAATTGCGTGTGGGGGGAAGGGGTACCCCATCATCTATTCAATTTTTTTTTGTTTTTTTTAAAAAATTAAGAATAACTCTAACAGATTTAAAAGTTTACTATTAAAAGGTTTGGGGAAATTCCTCCCCTCATTTGGGAAAAAAACTGCAACATAATTTAAAAGGATCACCCCAACAGTGCTTGAAACTAAAAAAAAAAATTTTATTTTAAATCTAAAGAGAACTGGTAGAACCTGTTTTTTGACTTTTTATGCGATTTTTCTTTAAATTATCCTTTATCGGATATAATTTTCAACGGCTTTGGCCCCAAATTGTAATTTTTTATCAATATCCCAGTGGTTTTAAACAAAGATGTTGGGGCCCTTTTAAAAGTTAATTTTTGCCTTTTATATTTTATAAGTTAGGTAAATACGGATAATGCGTCACCCAAAATTTGGGCCCCCTAGAATTTTGGGAAGTTGGGGGGGATATGTATTACGCCACTGCAAAATTACATATATGCACTTCCCCAAAACACAAAAGGTTCTCTTTTATTTGTTATAAAGTTCCCGACAATGCACTTTCAGTACTTTCTCTCAACGCCCAACACCCCAAAATTTGATTGGGGCAAAAATTTCCCAAACGTCAGTGGCAGCTATAATTTGATGGGACTCCATGACCAGAGGTTACCAATCATTTTTTTATGTTTCCGCAAAACCCCTTTTGCGTATCTAATAATAAATTTTTTGGAAAATTTTTAATTAAATTTTTTTTTGACAGGGTACTACTGCCTATTTTAAAAAAAGAATTAAATTTCAAATTTAAATTGAGGTATATCCTTTTAAAATTTTAAAAAAACCACATCTAATGAATTAAATAAAAAAAAAAATCAAATTTAAATTTTAAATACATAAAACAACGTTACGGGAATAACTAAAACAAAAAAACCAATTTTTTTTTAATGAGAGGGAAAAATTTCCTTGGTTTTTAAAATAAAAACTTTCAATAGTTAACATCAATTAATTCAGGTTTACCCCCTAAATCCCCTTTTTAAAAAGTAAGTGTCCACCCCAAACCCCTTTTTTTTTTTGTTTTAATTGGCAAACTCAATGAAATCCCTCTCACTGGGAAAAAAGCAATTAAAAAAACTTTCTCATGGTATTCCCCAAATTCGGGGCAACAAAGGTATTTTTTTTAAAAAAAATATTCCTTTTTAAATTTTAATTTTAAATTTTAAATTTTTTTTAAAAAACTTGGGAAACTATTTTAAGATCGTTAGGGTCTTTCGATCGCCCCCAATGTAGTAGGTTTTTTTTCCAATGTGACTATTTTGAGGTATTGTCTTCTGGGGGGTATTACTATTAAAAAAAATTTTTAAAGCTTGTTTCAAAAATCTGAGAAAAGGAATTTAAAAAATGTTTGAATGTGGGTTAAAAGGTCCCGATTTTTTTTTGACAATTAGAAAAATTTTTGTGACACCCAATATTATATTTATTTAAAATTCCCCGGGAAGAAATGCTGAAATGGTCCTTGCCTTAATAAAATAAATGCTGTCACCTAGAAAACCCCAAATTCACCTCCCCTAAATTTAGAAAACAAATAAATTTAAAAATGGGAAAAAATTTTTTTTCACTAAAATTTTTTTTTTCAAAGATTTAAGTTACGAACTGGTTTAATGAAAACCACTGTAATACATCCCTATTGAAACCCTCATGGACCCGAAATTATTTTTCGCTGGCGTGGGCCATTGCGGTCTTTAAAATCCCGTTAAAAAGGGATACCCCACCTCTTTCGGAATGTCTGATATAGTTTTGAAAAGGGGAAAAACCGGATTCTATGAAAGGAGATAAAATGTATGCCAGAATACAGCGTTTCAACAAATTAGGAAAGCATTTTGTTAAAAAGTGATGCCGTTTCCCGGAAGGGTATAAAATTTCCCAAAAAAGAGCTTCGAACACGCTTTATCTGGCTATCGTGACAGTTACAAGCTACTGCCCAAACCCCCTTTCGTCCCCCGGGTGAAAAAAATGAATATAAAGGGTTGCACTGTTCGGTTACAAATTGCTTTGGGCGACAGACCGAATTTCTGACCTTCCCCAAAAATTATCTCTTACTTTAGGGTTTGCCAAAAATAAATCAATTTGCACATTGCATCTTTGATTCCCCAAAGAGTTTTTTGAACTAATTCATCACAAGAAGATGAGCACTTTTGATTACTATGAGAAGCTGTGAATTACGTATGTTCATTTTGAAATTTTCTCCACATCTTGATCAAAAAGGAAAAACTGGTTGTCGGTTTTATTTGGATAAACATTTGCGATTGGAGAAGAATCAGGCTTGGCAATGTTTATGACGAAAAAAAGTCATCCGAGGATTCATTTGATTTGCCTTTACGTCATCCCCTCCCACACTTGTTTTCTTCGTTTTATTGCTAACAGTTAATCAGTTTTACTACTTTCATTATTATTTAACATTATCAAAATCAATTTCCATATTTACATTAGTAAATGGGGTCTTATGGTCTGATCCGTGCAATAGAATAAAGTACAAAAGGTAAGAGGAAGAAACTTTTCTCACCCGGGGACCCTTTTTTTTAAAAACTCCTTCAATTTAATTCTTAAGAACATTTTTTTTTATTAAGTAATAGGTTTTAAACTTCAAGATGTTCTGGGGCCTTGGATCTTGTTCCCTTGTTTCATTCAATTTTTTTACGTACCTTTCACGGTTCTTTTTAAATTCATTTTTTGGGTAAAAAAAATTGTCAAATTTTTAGGGTTTTCAGTATTCTAAAAAATTTTGAGATCACGCGGGGGCGTAATATTTCCATAAAAATTACTTTAGCTTTTTTAATAAAAAATGCGTTCTTTCTAATTTTGGTTTTTTTTTGTGTCGTTTTCTTTTTATAGAATTTCCGATAGGGAAGTGCAAAAACTTTTCTATTTTGTTTGAAACCCGATATAATGAATAATCCCGGGTTTTTGCGAATAAAAAATTTTAGTCCCAATGAATTAATTAAATCGGGGCCGACGTATATATTTTATCCACTTTTGATCAATCCATTAGGCCTCGCCAATAGCAGTCATGCAGCTTTAGAGTGCGAACTTAATAAACCCTCCCTCAATAAATAACACCTCTATCTAGACAATCACTTGAAATTTTAAAATTTTACAAATAAATTAATCATCACTTACTTTTTCTGGGTGACTCTTCATGGAAAACATCGAAATAGAATTTGCATGCATTGTTGTAAATCTTTTCAAATAATATTTATTTTTTTCAATTTTTTATTAAAATTTTTCCCTTTTTCCCAAAAAAAATTCCCTGATAAAAAGTTTTTGTTAAAAAAAATTTTTTAAAAAAAGTTTTTTAGCATTATATTTTGACGGGGTTTATTATTATTAGCCTTATTATTATTTTTTTTATTTTTTTTTTGACATTTGTTCTTAGTCAAAAAATTTTAAAAGTATTCTATTATTGGGGGAACCCTAAATTCTAACAATAATCTGTACAATAACAAAAAAACCTTTTCATTAAATATTTACCATTATTTTAGAGCTGTAAAAGTGAACATTATTATGTAATTTTCCTCTCGTTAACTTTTTTAAAAATTTACCTAAAATGATCGGATATCATACTATTTTAATTATTTTCTGTAAATTTAAAAATTTTCCCAGCTAAAAAAATTTTAAATATTAGCTAATTCGATTGAAAGTCAAGGGAAAACTGTTATAAATGTCTCTGGCTATTCTTCCGAAATCGCAAAAAAAACAAAAAAATGGGGAATAAAAGCCCATAACGACTGGCACGAGTTGAAATTTCTTTCGTCCCAGTCGTCTAACCCGCGACCCGGGGCCGTATGTGGTTCACTTTGAATGATTTTGCGGCCAGCGAGATACTGTACAACTTTACAAATTTCGACTATTTTGTACAATATTATTTGTTTAAAGAGTTTCTTTCTTCTTTTTTGTAAAAAATAAATCCCATAACTGTTATTATTTTATCACGTTGCTTCTGTTACTGCGAATCTCTTTTTTTGTCCTAAATTGAAATTTATCAAACACAAACAGATATTTCACTAATTAAATAAATTAAACATTATTTGATCATTGCATTATTATTATTATACTATCTGGGGGTATACATGATAAAAAGAATGAAATCAATAGTAATATATCAGTCTGTTTTAAATTTTCACTCCAAGAAATGTTTGTAATGGATCCAAATCTAATATAAAGATATATATTTTTATATGCAGCCCGCGCGATTGTAAAGATCTTTTGAAGTGGCCCGCGAAGTCATTTGGGTTGGCCACCCCTGGTATAAGGCATGGACGTAGCAGCAGTGAATAGACGCTGGAAGTCTCTGATAAATGGAATGCGAAACGTTCCTCCCTGCCATATCTGAAAAAAATTTAATGGGCTGAATTTTTTCTGAATTTACTGGAAATTTTTTTTTTTGGAACCTGGGGCCGTGGGGTCCCTCCTCCCATCCGGAATAGTGGGGTGTTGCCTGTAAAAAATTGGGAAACCTGGGTGGGGAGCCAGAAGCTTCCCGATTGGCTGGGTGGAAGTCGTAGTAATGAAGGGTGGCGGGGAAAAGGGGGGTGACGTGGGTGTTTTTGACTGCTGGAACTGCGTGGATGAGCTGAGACCTTGGGTGTGGATATGGTGCAATATGATTGGCGGTTGTGACTGGGGTGAGTTAAAATCTCCCAGGCTGTACCCAGAAATTAAGTAAAAAAAAAATGGGCGTTCCTGATGGGGGCGGGAAAAGAAAAAGTTAAGATTGAGAAAAAATTAAAGTTAAAAAATTTTTTTTGGGGCATTCATCGAAAAAGAAAGAATCAAATAAAATTAAAAATTTGGGTTATAAGAGTCTAGGGGAATTCTCCCCGGCCTTTTATGATTTTTCCTTTAGGTACATAGTTATCTAAATTAATTAAGTTTGCATTATTGATGTTAGGAATATTGGCAAAGAATTTCTTTGCTAGGATTTGAATATATTTTTTAAAAGGATGAAGTTTAAGAGCTTTGTATAGATTAGAATTTTTGGTGTATCTATTAGCCTTTGTGATAGTTCTTATTCAAATTTTTTGAGCTGTTTCTAGAATTTTAACATTGGATTTTGCTGCATAACCCCAAACAGGGCAGCCATAGGAGATAATGGGCCGCAAAACGGCTGTGTAGAGAAGCACTTTATTAAGCATATCCATATCGGAATTCCGGCAAATTAAGGGGTAAATTGATCTAAGAGCGTTCCGGAATTTATCTCGCGCATGTAGAATGGGGTGTTTCCAAGTGAGTTTTTTATCAAGTACAATACCGAGGTATTTTTTGTGGACTGAGACCATTGGAGAGGTGTAGAATATAACGTGGGAGGTGTAACGGGTTTTTAATCCTTTGGTGAATAGAACTGCTACTGTTTTGTCGACTTTAAATTTTTTATCTTCCATTGATTGAAGTAGTTTTCAAGTAGAGCCAGGTGTTTGTTGAGTGCGATAGTGACTGTTTTAGTATTTTTGAAAGTTGCCAAGATTGCAGAATCATCCGCGTACATATTGAGCATTGTTTGTGGGTGTGATGGAATGTCACTTAAGTAAATATTGAATAGTATTGGACCGAGTAAGGAACCTTGTGGTACACCGATGTTAACGTGGTGTGGAAGTGAGAGAGTGTCGTTGACTCTGACTTTGTAAGTCCTGTTAGTAAGGTAGGAATTGATAATATGTATAAGAGAGGGGGGAAAGTGAAAGATAATAAGTTTATAAATGTCCACTGATCAGACACGGTCAAATGCCTTTTGGAAAATCGGGAAAGAAGCTCCAGTGGACCTCCCTCTCTGGAATCCAGCGGATATTTTTTCCGTGAGTCTGAGCAGTGGATGGTAAGAAAGAAAGTTGACAGTAAATCCGAATTGATTGGGTTAAAAAAGTTATTATCACTGATAAAGTTGTTAATTCTATTGAGAATGATGTGCTCAGAAATTTCTTGCTGAGCGCGGATGGGAGAGCAATTGGTCTATACGAATCGGATTGTGGGTGTTTTCAGGTTTTTAAGGGGAAAAACGATGGCATTTTCCAAAAAATTGGAAATGCCTGAGATATAAATTTTGTTAATCAGATGAGTGAAAATGATTAGTACTTTGGAGGGAAATTTTAATTGCTCTGTTAGAGATGTTATAAAAAGCCGGGGCTTTATTTTTTTTAACTTGGAAATGTAGGTGAGATTTCATCGGGGTTAGTAGGTGCCAGGGGTAGTAGGGGAGAGAGAAGAAATCCTCGAGCTTGGAGGTGATGTCGGGAGTCGATGTTGTTTGTGGAATTATCTGGTCTTTTGTTTTCCGTGTAGTTGTTTTTGAAGCTATTAGCGATTAAATTTGCCTTCTGGTCATCACTAGTGGCGACGCCGTCGGCGTGGTTGAGAGATGGAATGCTGGAGCGGGTTTTTCTGAACATTTTTTGAATTTGCCAGATACTATTATCCTCAGTGTTGAGCGCTTTTAACCTGTCGCTCCAAACTTGTTGAGTGAATTTTAAACTGTTTTTAATGTGAGCTTGTAATCTATTGGCCTCTTTTTTTGTAGGATTGGGTTAAGTGTGTTGTGAAAAAGTTTCCTGTCTGTTCTTCTTGATGAGCTCGCGAATGTGATGTGGAGTGTAAGAGTGGTGCTTATTTGCTATTGGCTTAGAAGAGTGGGAGTGGGCGGAGCGAACTGCATCGGTGAAATGCGCTATTTTATTTTCAAGTATCAGTGGATTTTTGATGTTTTTGAAGTCCTGTAAGTGAATGTTACCTTTGAGATGATCGCGAAATGCAGACCAACAAGTGGCAATTGCTCTAGGGTTATCTTTGTGCATAATATTAATTAGCGAAATTGGGGAAAACAGGGTTGTGATCGGAAGAAAGGTTGGATATGGAAGTCATGGTGTAAGGGTAGTTAAAGTTATTTATGAGTGCAATATCGAGTGTGTTGGCCGATCCATAGCCATATCTAGTAGGAGTATTCGGGAAAGCAATTTCAATATTGGAGGTGTCAGTATAATTATTAAGTCGTATACCACGAGTAGAGTTATGGGAGCAATTCCACGCATTGTGTGTGGCGTTAAAATCGCCAAAAATCACACAATTATTGTTGATCTGAAAAATATTGTCTAAGTCGTGTGTGAAGTTTTGCTTATCTGAGTGTGGGGGTACATAAATTGAAGTGATGGTGATGGGGTTGGTGTTAGGTGGATCTAGTGTGATAATGGTGGCTTCAATGTGTTGAAGCTGTGGTGGGGAGGTGTGAAGTGAGGAATAGTATTTTTAATTAAAATAAGCGTTCCACCGGATGCAGGTCCGTCCGTGATACGGTCATTTCTATAACTATTGTAGTTGGTGATATTGAAGCGGGGATTTGGTCTCAGATTTTTTCCTGGATTAGAAGAATATCCCGGGGCTGTGCTTCTCTACAAACAATTTAAATTCATGAATTTTACTTTTAATGCCGTTTGCGTTCCATGAACACAAACTCAGGCCATACATTGGGTGTCTATTCATCATCGTCTATTATTGCCTCTACTAGGGCGTGTAATTCGCGTTTTTTAGCTTGCTTGGATTTTTTACTATTGTTAGTTTGAGGAGAATTTTCACTAAAGTTTAGGGTATTAATTTGCTGAGCTAAAGTTGAGAGGGCTTGGATGATGCCCTGTAAGGTTTGATTAATGAGAACTAAGTTAGGATTGGTATTTGCATTAACTGGTTGTGGGGGAGGGGCGAGAACGCGGCTGGCCTGAGTTGGTGTTTTGATAGCAGGATTTCCTTTTGCAAGTGGTGCCATCTGTTGTCTGTTGTTTGAGTTAGAGGTGTTGCTAGGTGCACTGTTATTGGCGGCTTGGGCGTATGAAACATTGGGTCGGACTATGCTATTAATTACTGAAGAATATGTGTTTTTGGTGTTAGTGGGGGTTCCTTTTCGTGGCTTGGGGTACATAGGGCATTTGGCATAGTTGGCCATATGGCCAAAGACTTGGCAGTTGATGCAGTAGGCCTGCTCAACATATTTGATGGGACAATCTCTAGTTTGATGCTTTTCGCCGCATTTTAGGCATCGGGGAGTGAGGCGGCAGTTTTCGGCAGTGTGATTAAACTTGTTGCAGGAGTAACACTGTGTTGCTCCTTTGTTTTCGTATCCTTCAACGTGTATGCTAATATAACTTAATTTGTCTAGGTCAAAAATTTTGGCGTTAGGTATGTTACGGGGGAGTGTTACTTGAAATACTGGTAGTTTTGTTTAGTGATGCGTCCTATGAGTTGGGTGACTTTGATGACGGTGAATCCTAAATCTATTAAGTCGCTATGAATATTGTCGGGGTTGGTGTCGCGGGGGAGTCCTTTAATGACAACTTTAATGGGCCTGTCTTTTTTAGGGGTGATTGGTAAAACTTTTGTACAATTCCTCGAGTATATTGTTGAGTTCATGGTGCTGATCGTCAGTATCGGTGTAAAGTTTGAAATACTCCCCAGTCATTTTGCTGCGGAGTGCAGGAAGTCGGTCATTAAGTGTCTTAATTTGAGTGCGGTAGTTATCGGTTATTTTGAGAAAAACTGGTGGGGGTAGATATTTTTTAGTGGTGTTGGTGTCGGCCTGATTATTGGTTTGTGAACTGTTGCGCTGGATGGAGTTAGTGTGCGTGGCACCATTAGAGCTAGAGGAGGGTCCTGCTATCTGGTCAATTTTAAGATTTTGAAATTTATTCCTTAGGTCGATTTTAAAGTTAAGTTCGGTTTGCGAGGAGGTCCTTCTATTTTTTGCTATTTGCCTATTTGAGGGGGAAGTAAATCCATCCTCGTTATCCTTACGTTTAGTTGCAGGGGTTTTAAGAGTTTCTAATTTTTTACTTTTAGTGGGAGAATTACTAGGGGTATGGTGTATGGTACAGCCAGGGGTATCACAAGGAGGTTGAGATCTAAACTCACTTACCGCCAAATGCTGGAGTCTTTGGTATTCCTGAAGTCTCCTGGTTTGGTCCATGAGCGTGGGATCATTGTCATCATTGATTCCATTGAGGTGGAGGGCCCTGATCGTTGATTGTATATTTTCGATGACAATTCCGAATTTTTTAATGTCCGTTGTGATGTCATGAAGTCGTTCACAGTTGGTAACTGTGGGAGTTCCAGGCCGGGTCGAGTCTGTGGAGGAAGGCAGCGAAAGTTCCATAACGTTGGGCTGGTCAGTTGTCAAGTCCATAATCAGAAATCCGAGTAATCAGCAGGAAAAGGAAAATCAATCCGGTTGATTGCCGCCCTATCCCCTTTAAAACTCTGAAAGAGCTATAGGAACGACAGATGGTTAGGAAAAGGTTGATTTGAAAACGTTTGAGAAGTAGAGTACAGAGCGCATAAAAAATACGACTGCACCCAAGCGTGTCTCAAAAGAGCTTGAATGTGGCTTGAAGTCATAGAGCCTTTATAAAAAGAGACTCTCCTGATTGGTTGAGAGGATGTGGTAGGGAGGCGTGGTCAAGGGGACTGCTTCGGAGGAATCCGAAGTTGAGCATCGAATAGATAGATCGGTAGCTCTTATAAACACTCCGGCCAGGGTCAATGGATAATTGCCTCTGAAACGTATGCAAGTTTAGGGCATTTCGCAGAAAAGTAAGTTCTCGGCACTTGCTTGTGTTTCAAGGCCACGCAGTTTGTCTTATTTCCTTCGAGTAGCTACGTCATGTGACGAGAAGAAACAATCCATCAAGAAAATGGAAGTTAGCCATTGATCATTATTTTCCATTTTCTATGATCTCAAGCATAGTTAATTAGTAATATTTAAATAACAATTTCTTTGATTTATTTAAATCGTAAAAAAATTTTTGCTTTATTTTATTTAGTAACTTTTTTCTACGAAAGTCAATACTATTGCTTAAGTTTCACTCTAAAATTTATTTTGAATTTTTTTCTCGTTCTCCTAAATTAAAAAAATGCTGTAATATGTATTAGTAAACATTTGAATAATTAATTAAAATTCAGTAATTTTTTTCCCGTTTTTGATACATGAAAAATATCTTTTTAAATCAAAAGGAAAGACAAAAAATTCTTTGTCGCATGTATTAAATATATCAAAAGCGTTCTAAACGTAACACAGGTATAGCGTGTGTTTTAAAACGTATATCATAGTATGTATAAAAATGAATATTTCTGATACCACGTTTGTTATGAAGGGGAGGGGGTGAGATCTCCGATTTCTAAGCCAAAGAATTCTATTCGTTTTTTTATTGCAGTGAATATTTTTAATCACTACTATTGCAAACGATTTTAAAAAATGTGTTTTTAAATGATTAAGTCATAAAATACTCCGACTGCACTGCAATGAATTCACTTTTTAAAATTCAGCGCAAATGAAAATGCACATAATCTTAATTACATTATTAGAATTTTTAAATTTTCTTTTACAATTATAAGTGCAACATATAAAACATGTTTTTACACATTTTTAATATAAAATTATCCTGTCTTATTTATATTCAATACTTCTCATGCTTCTAAGGTGTTTTTAAATGATAATAAATACGGTCGAACCCCAATTTACCGAGCCCCTATTTAACGAATTTCACAATTTAATGATGTTTTCTTTTACTACGATTAAAATGAAGGCACCCCCTTTTTTTAAAGAATAATAATCACCGAATCAACAAAGTATTTTAGCTCCTGCAAAAAGAATTTTTTTTAATAGTTTGATTTTTAAAAATAATTTGATTTATTTCAAATGAAATATCCCTTTTATCCGGAACACGAAAATACTTTTCTTGTCACAGCATTCGCCGAGAAAGGGTTTAGCCCATTATAAGATTTTACAGATACAGATGAATCATGAGTATAATCTGTAGCGTGAGTCTACACCACACAGGGGATATTTTAAGAATTTTTACCATTTGCTCTTTTTCTTGAGAGAAGTGAGGTTTGTTGTACGTGAAATTTTACGGAAAATTTTTTTTTTGAAAATTTGTCAGTGAATAGCGATTTTAATGCAGACATTGATAATAAAACTATTGTCAAAAGTGTCACATTTTTTAATGTTTCACATCGTTTGGAAACCGCAAAATTATACCCTCATGGAGCAAATGTGAATAACGCAATATTTATTTTCTCTGTATTAAGTTAAAAAATAAATCATTCGAGCAGGAATCAAAGAGATTGTCAAGCATCTGTTGATATTTCAAATTTCCAATATATGTCTGTGTGTGTGTGTGCGAGGTGAAGGTTCACACCTTACATCGGGTTGGAAATAAAGACACAGCACTTCGTTTTTTTAATCATTTGAAGAAAAAAGAAAGAAAGAAAAGCACAACACACATATTACAATAAAATGTATGAAAAAAGAGGGCGGTAGCTGCCCTTAACATCAACAAGGGAATTAACTAACAGCGAAAAACGTCCATACTCCTGCTGCATCCTTTTGAGCTCTGTTTTACATGTTTTCCCGAATGAAAGTTACAGTTAATGGGGTGATTACAATTAAGTGTCACTGCCGCTCCAACTGGTGAGGATGGATACTATAACCAGCTGCTCTGACCATAGAAGCTACCTTCAGCCTCATAAGTGGGATCATCATGTGAAGAGGAATCTGAAAGGAACAAAAATGAAACAGAACAAGTGTACACACTAAAACAAGAAATAGAAAAAAACAACAGGTTACTGTTCTTAAATGAAGTGGACTTTGCAATCAGGTGATGCCATTTCACAGTTCCATGCAGTCGGTAGCTGGTTTAAGGCGTTTTTTTATATTGTCGTATGTTTTCTTTGTTCTTTTCGAGCATTCTATCGATATTTTTCTTCAATTCTCTGTTGAAATCTTGCAGTTCTTCACAATGGTTCTTGAGAGCCTAAAGTTCCATTTCCTGTTCTTTTGATTCAAGTAAGCTTTGGAAACATCATTTACATTAGGTTGTTGCTCATTTCTGGAATTTCGAGACTAGTATGTGTTTCCTCCATCTATCGTCACAGTCATGAACATTGATTTACATATAAATCTTTCTATTTATTTTGTGCTACACTTTAGAAGAAACATGTATAGTTTAACGTAAAACGAAATGTTTTCTTAACTTCGTTAAGTCCATGTGCTATCCTAATTTTTTAAGCAGTTAATTTATACACACATTGTCCTTTGAATTAGAAATCGCGCAGGGGCGTGCTAGCTATGAGGTATGCAAATTTTTAGCTGGGTTAACGTGGTTAGAATCTTTTAAAAAAGTAAGTATTTTTCCAAACAAAAAATTGAAATGGAAACATAACAGATCTTTCACCGTTTGTGAGAGAAAAGGCTTATTGTTGGTGCCCATTTACTAGGAGTTCGTTATGTAAGAGTTGTCTATGTTTAACTGGAAAAAAAATACCGAATTTTCTCAGTGGACTTTCATTTTTTCCTTGATAAAGGTGAAACTTCGATCCAGGCGGCTGAAATTGTGAGAGGTTTATTGTCCGATACTATAACCGCCAATTACTTGCAATTTTGGCTTCAATGATTCCTTTCAGGTATGCCCTTCGTCGAAAATGGCGATAAAGTCACAAAAATAATCGAAGTTTACAGGCATGTTAGTAGTCGTAGCATCGTCCATGAGATAAAGATTGGGCATAGAACAATTTAAGGCTACAGTGGACAGTAAATTTTTTTTAATTTTTTACAAACATGCCCCAAATTTTTACTGTGTGTATGTAACTTAGAACTAAAATCATATAAAAAATTTGGTGAAAAATGAGTAGTTTAAAATTTAAAAATTTTTAAAAAAAATTTAACGAAAATGAAAAAATTTCAGAACGTTCCATGCGTTTTTTTTTAAATTTCATATTTTCAACTTTTTTAAACTTCTTTAACAATTCTTTACAAATGTATGCATGCAATGTAATTTTTATATGATAATTTACAAAATATGGGAAAATAAAATTTTTTTATATGAAAATTTCAAAATTTTTAATGTTTTCCCCAAATAAAAAATTTTTAAATTTCTTTTTCACCTATCACTATTACTACAATGCATCAAGAATTTATGACTAAACTTATATAGCACTTTTGAAAAGTTTTTGTTATAATTCGACAAAAATTCAGAACTTTTTAATTTTGGTTTCGAGGCAAATTTTTTGTTCTAGAAAAACGCTTTTTTTTTTTAAAAAAATTAACTTGTTTTTTAAAAAAAATTGGGATATAAATATAAATTTAAAATTGAAAAACAATAATATCATACAAATATAAGATAGATGCAGAATGTATATAAAAGGTTCTGCAATAATTATTGTAACAGTCCTTGAAACGTGGTATATACAGTGAAAAAAATGGAAAGCTGGAACTTTCAAAATACAGTAAATTATCAGAATGTATTTCATTATTGTTTCCCCCCAACCACATAGTATATTATACATTTCATTAATCAAATGGAAAAAATAAAGTATTTCAATACGATTAAATTACAAAAATTCAACTTTTTTTCGGGGAAAAATTGTTTTAGAAAAACCCTTTTTTTATTCAAAAAAGGAAAAATAACTTATTTTTTTTAAAAAAAAAAAGAACTAAATATAAATTTGAAATTGAAAAACACTAATATCTACAAATATGAGATAGATGCAGAATATATAATATATAAGATTCTGCAATATTTTGTAACAGTCACTTGACCATTATATACAGTGAAAAAAATTGAAGAAAGCAAAACATTCTAATATAAATTAGCAGAATGAATTTCATTATTATTTCATTAACCAGATAATATTTTTATATATTTCATTAATCACAATGAGTAAAAAAAAGTATTTCAATACGATTAAATTTAAAAAATTAAAAAAAAAAACAAATTCAAAACTGAAATAAAAAAAACCTTCTAAATCTGAAAAAAAAAATTTAAAAAAGCACCGGCACTATAGGCTGCATTTGTATTGGTGGCATTTTTTTTTCCTTTTTCTTTTTTTTTGAGGAAATATTTTGAGAAATGCGTCGTTTATCTTGTCTTTCAGCAATAGTAAAAAGAAAAACTGTCATTTAGGCATGAGTCCTCTTTCGATTAAAGAGATTTCACATACCCCAAATTTGCTTTTGGGGATTTTACTCTATTTCCAGCCTCCTTTTGGAGACGAATACCTCTTTTGGACTTTTGAAATCGCTATCAGACTTTCATTTAAATTTTGCGTCGGGCCTGCTCCCATCTTTCAAGAATGGTGTCTGTAGCAAAACGTTGATAAACGGGCAAAATTTTTTCTCCACTACTTGTGCCGACAAGTAAGTTTTCATGGGGTTGTAACCCTGGGGGTTTCACCTTTGTCTATGCTCTTTTATGAAACACCATGATGGGGTTCCCCCTTTAGGACACTTGCCATGCATAAGGCTTTTGTCAGTTGACGAGCAATGCGTCAGGCTGGCATATATGGCAGTTTTCATTTATTGGTTTGGGCAATTTTTTTTCCTTTCTATGTAATTTTGTAACTTATGATGTTTTTTTCTGTAAAAGGGTTCCCCGCTTACGCCCACCAAGATACTTTTTTTACCTTCCATTCTTTTCTTTTTTGCGTAACGTTCCTAGCCTCTTCCATACGATTGAGGCACTCTTCCTTTTTGTTTTATATCAGAACCATATATTTTTTGGCCGAAAAAATTGAAAGTTTTGAATCCCCTCACTCAGCATGGGAAAAAAATTCATTTTTGGGAATCACTAATTGACCTCTCCAAAATCAGTGCAGCAGGCATCTCCATGGCTCCCGAAGTTCCATCAAAATTTTTAACTTTTATCCCCATGTCCTTTTGCCATATGTGAAACTCTTCACTTTGACTCCCATATCTCGACCAGTAACTGCACAATTCTGACGGGATTTCGACAACACTTCAAAGTCAGGACAAGTCCATAGGGAAACGATGATTATTCCCAATCTAGGTTAGATGTATGTCCTCGTTTTTTTCCAAGTACCATCAAAGACCACTCCCTCTTTTTTCCGCTTTTATGAAGCATCAACTTTTACGTGAGCTTCTCTGCTGTTTACTTGACATTTCGAGCATTTTTTTTTTCACCTCTTGTTTTCACGGATAAGTTGTATGCATTTGGCAAATGTTTTTTGGTCCATTGTTGGCATGTTAAGCACAGATGAAAAAATTTTCCCAAACGCAAAACCCTCTGCCTATGGATAGGAAGGCACTCACCACTTGCTGTTTATATCATATGAATTTTTGGCCTCTTCTTGGAAACTTGAAAACCTTCCTTTTCGACATGATTCGCATAAAAATTCCATCTTTGTAGAATAACCCATGGAATGGTTTTTTTTTATAACAAAAAGGGGACAGTTTGTACAATATTTACAAGGAACTTTCTGCAATAGTTCAGAAAACACAGCCTTGTGGGTGAAAAAAATCAGGTTTGGGGAAAATGTCTCTTGTTGGATCTCTCTGCAATGTTATACTATTACTACTTTTCATCAACGTTTTTGGGACACTTCTGCCATCCCTTTTTGCTATTTTCAAAAACATCTTTCTCCTTTTTTGGGGGACGACCTTTGGGTTTTCATATCTCGATATTAGGTCCATACAAATAGTTTTAAACAACAAGGCAATTTAAAATGAACTTTTTTCGAAAAAAAACTTTTTTTTGGTAAAATCAATATAAAGTTTGAATAAAATTGAACGAAAATCAAACCAAAATTCGAACGAATTGAAACAAATAATGCCAATTTGGTCTCAGTACAGTTAAAACAAATTGTGCCATCCCGCCCCAAAAATTTTCACTTAAAAAAAAAAATTAGAGGCTATGCACAGTATATAAAAAATTCCCCTATCAAAGTACATGACAAACTTTGTTGCTGACATCAGAATGTTAACAAAGGGGCGTGGTCATGGATACTAAATCGGAAAACCCCCTCTCGTAAAAAAAGCATGAAACCACAAAATTTTTTTTTCGTTTTTATAGAGACTAAATAATATTAAAATAAGTCAAAAATTTTTTTTATTTTTTAGTCCACTTTGCCTTAAAACATTTGCACAAGGCTGGTTAAAAAAATGCTTGTGTTTTTGGTGCAAAACCAATTAAAAAAAAAACACAGGATGGATCAAATTTCCAGTTGCAAAACCTTTAAAAAGTGAAAAAAAAGACCCATTATTTTAAAAGATGGGGACTAGGGGTAAAAAGGGTCCTAAAAAACGTTCCAAAACCATCGTGGTTAAAACGTGGTGGGAAAAACTCAAACGGTGGGCCAAATAAGGGAAAGGGTTTTACTGTGCATTTGGTGGCACTGTAAAAAATAACTAATTACAAGTTCCTTCCATATGTTTAAACACTAAATTTAATTCCTACTGTTTTTTTAACCGGGGAAACTAACAATTCCGCAGAATTGGAAAATAGGAAAAAACTGTTTTCCTTCAGGACAACACCTGGCCACAGACATCTTTGTTGAAGCACCAGAAACTCCAGGAGCTTAATTGTGAAGTTTCCACGCATGCACCATAAATTACAGACCTCAGAAGTTGCGATTTCTAAGTTTTTCTTAAAATTTAAAACCTTCCTTGGTGATAAAAATTTGGCATCAAGAAAAGATTAATTGTCAATTTAACAGTCTTTCACCAATAGGCACCACAACACGGAATAGACAACATACCACACGAAATTTACAACATGCAATCAAAATAGACAACACACCATACAAAACCGACAACTTACCACACAAAATACACAACATACCACCCACAATAAACATCTTACAACACAAAATGCACAACATACACACAAAAAAGACAAATATCATATATTGGACAGCACAACATATATTGGACAGCACAACATATATTGGACAACACAACATATATTGGACAGCACAACATATAAAGGACTGCACAACATATAAAGGACAGCACAAACATATAAAGGACAGCACAACTTATAAAGGACAGCACAACATATAAAGGACAACCAACATATAAAGGACAGCACAACATATAAAGGACAGCGCAACATATAAAGGACAACACAACATATAAAGGACAACACAACATATAAAGGACAGCACAACATATAATGGAAAGTACAAAATATATTGGACAACACAACATATAAAGGACAGCAACACATATAATGAGCCACACAATATCTAATAAGCCACAAAACATACAAAAGACAACACGTCACACAAAATAGTCAACACACCACACAAAATAGACAACATACACCCCACATCAAATAAATCAAAATAATAAGGACAAACACACAAAATCAAAGGGAAAAATCAAAGTAACCACATTAAAATGATATCGCCCAACTTGGCGATAATATTGTGTGTTATATATAATATTGTGTCCCTATATAAGCAATATTATTATACCTAAATATAGGTATTCATTTGAGGTAAGTAAATTGGGCTTACCTTCTTTAAAAAAAATCCGGGATCTTTTTATATTTGAATATCTGACCTTCTGATATTAATATTGAACATACGATGCGAAGCTACAATGACTACACGACAAAACGAAAGAACACATAACCCGGGAACAGCCAACAGTTAACAGAGAGAAAAAAAACATATCATTTCACTTAATTTCATTCCGTGTGGGCTTGCGCAAAACGGAAATACAGATGGGTTTCGCATTTCGCAACATCCTCCCACCTTTGAGTTTCAAACCAGGGAAACTCAAATCCTAACTATCTGTTTTATTAATCGTCCATGTCGGGATCGTTTCTCAGGAACAGTCTCTGAAGAAAAGGCATTAACAGTCTTTTGGACATCTGCCTGTCAGGAAACAGTCTCTGAAGAAAAGCCACAAGCAGTCCTTTGGGCATCTGGCTCATCAGGAATAGTCTCTGAAGAACACTCTCTACCAGTCTGTTGACAGTCGGTTCATTCAGAGGGAAAAATTCGGTCTACTGGAGGTTTACTGAGATCAACTTTTTGAGTCATTTCAAGGGGTATTAATCGGAGTACAGGCGTGTAGCCCCCACTTTTCATTTCTTTTACTTTACCAGTCTGATACTTCCATCTTGGACGGATAGAGTTCCATAACTTCGCTAGAGGCCATTCAATCCTCTTGGTATTGTCACTAGAAACTAATACAATATCACCAATTTGGAGAGGTTTCTGATTTTTATCAAATTTCGACGACTGACGTAAATGGCCCAAATATTCTGTGCGAAATCTTTTTCGTAAGGCTTGCTTCACTCGTTGTCTGTAAGCATGCCTTTTATTTAACGATGATGAATCTAAAATATCAAGATCTGAATCTCTTCTTGTTTAAGGTCATGCAAGAACATGGAAGGAGTAAGTGGAGTCAAGTCATTCACGTCATCTGGAAACATAGGTCAAAGTCAGTTGTTAATTATATTTTCTGTGTCACAGATAATGGTGTTCTATCTCTCTTCTAAATTATGAACTTTTTTCCTAACCTTCGTAAAATTCCTTTATAATTCCAACAAACGCGTTCCCACCATCCACCCCACCACATGGTGCAGATGGAGGATTAAATTTCCAAATAATCTTTGAGATCCACTGTATTGAGAAATAACGTTCCACCGATTTTCTTTCAGTAAACTTTCAGCGTTGTAAATTAGAGCCATTGTCACAGTATATTATAGAAGGTCGACCCCTCGAGCACACAAATCTTCTAAGAATCTGCAAAAGTTTTCGTAGATAAGATGTAGCTAAATTCCAAATGGATAGCTCTGTAAATAGCGCATGTAAATATAACAATCCAAGCTTTCTTACTATCCCCTTAAAAATCAATGGACCTGCGTAATCTATTCCTACGACTTCGAAAACTGCAAGCCTCTTTTACGTGATTCAGGAAGAGGTGCTTTACGATAGGTTTAGGTTTCAAATTAAATCGTCTACATCGCACACAGGTTATAATTACATTTCTTACAGTTTTCCGATATTTAAGAATCCAAAATTTTTCTCTTAAATTGCACATCACAATTTGAATTCCAGCATGGTTTAATTTTTCATGTCTGGTTCGAATAATTTTTCTACAACTGATGCCTGAAGGTAATATTGTCGATATATAGAAAATCTCTTGTATCTTTTCTCATTAAAATTTGAGTCTTTACTTCAGAATACTGTTTGGATCAACGTAACACTGAATTGCCTTTAAACGTTTATCATCAGTTCCCTGAAAAGGATTCTTTCTGTACAATTTTCAATACGGCGATTTCTGCCCTATTCATCTCTTCCAGTGTCAAAACTCCACACCTGGTTACTTTTTCAATTTTGCTAGTAAAAATCGATACATCCATGCAGTAACTCTTGTGAAGTCTGGCCGTACGAGGAAAATCGGTTATAATATTTTTCTCCTCAGAGGCCTCATGGTTAGCAGTGCTGATGACAGTCTTCCTTTTTTCAGAATTTATAATATCAAAATCAGGAGTTACGTTAGACTTCTTCGGCCATTCTTCTGGAGGTCTTTAACCAATCCATACCTTCCCACCATCTTGACAACGCTAGAGAGTTTCAACACTGCAACCACGAGAAGGAAGGTCAGCTGCATTCACGTATTCCGGAACGTGGTACTAATCTTCAGTGCGTTTGTCAACGAACGAATTTCTTTGACTCTGTTATAAAACAAAGGGAGCCCGTGCTTCCGTTCCTTTGATCCAATATAAAAGCATCTGCCGAGTCTGACTGAAAAGTTTTAGCAAATTTTCCAGTTGCATATCATCACTACTAACACTCTGGGATAATCTAGCTCCGATACTGCATGTATGAGTTCCAGTCTCGAATGGACAGAGACTTCATTGAGCAATCCTGCATCTGCCTGTATAAGTTGACAGGTCGTTGAATTTTCACTCTCGCATCTTAAAAATACACAAGCAGCATATGCTATCTTTACTGCATCGCAGAAAACGTGAAATGTTAAATTTCCTTGCATTCCTACGGGAATACATTATCGTGGAATTTCTATTTATTTAGCTTAGACAGTTCTTTTTCGCCATCTTTCAAATTTTTACTAATGGAGGCGGGGAGTTCTGTGTCCCAGACACTTTTTAATTTCCAGCACTTTGAAGGAGGACCTTTGGACCCAACGTAACAGGACAAGGAAACTCCAAGAGGGTCAAAAATCTTATGTACGTATTGACAAAAATTTTCCTTTTGTCACAGGTGTATCGTCTTCAACACAAATCGTAAATTCATCGTAAGAGAATCAGTCTTTAAATGCCACCTAAGCCCCAGAACTGAAACAAGCTTTTTCCTTCTGGTGGTAAAGGTCAAGATTCTAGGTCACTATAACTGTGCTCCCACCCTCGAATTCAAATTTAGCGGTGCTATGATTGTTTTTGGATTCCTCGATAAATTTCTCAAGCTCTTCATGGTCCACACTGGTAACACAGTTATCTACGTAAATGATTCTCTAACAACAGAGTTGCTGTTTTTTCAAAAATTGTGAGGAACGTTCTGCAGATAAAATCGAATTGTTGCTCCCTAATAGATAAGGAGAACAAGAAAGCCTCGAAACAACCCTCCGATGCTGAAAAATCCTAGGTTTAGCTGGATCCCCTTCCTCCCACCATAAAAATTTTTAGATAAGGTCTATCCAATTCACTCAGACCAATCTGCAAAATGTTTCACGAATGTCTGCAACAACGCCTATTTTCTTTTAAATCGAAATCTATTCATGATGGCTGGAATGAGTTCGACAGTGTTTGGTCCCTTTTCTAAACAATCGTTGATAGAAAGGCGAATTTTTTTCTCTAGCTGATCCGTCAAAAACCGGTCGTACTCTTGAAGTGGAATTTTCCTTAATTACGCCCTATGAGGTAAGTAATGGTCACTTTTATCGTTGCAGTAGTTCTTCACTTTTCTAGACCTTCTGAAGCCATTCACTGAAAACTCCTTCGGCTTCTAAGTTTCCGGTCTTTCAAGGAATTAATACAATTTTTCAACCTTTTTTCACCCAGATTTCGCACGTGGAAAGGGGAGGATGGCCTTGTATCCATGGGAGACTAACAACATATCTTCCATCGGAATCTATTTTCACACTTCTGTTAAAAATGTTCTTCTGCGGCCTTCTCGTTCTTGCCTAGTTTTTTCCTCCTGGTCTAAGATTCCGAGTGTATCTAGTCGCCATAAGTCGGAAAATTTTTAGCGTCGCTTTACTGAAGAGAATGACGCTATTCGTGCTGTCTGTAGATTCTCCTGCATCTGTTTTCCCATTAATGTCCACCGAAGTCGAGTTTCCCCCCAAAACTAGGTCAGATTTAAATTGTTTTATTTTTCCCTTTATATAATTTACCTAAAACATCAGCCCCAAATTAATCCATGAATTTCATCAGGAGAAAATTGATACAGCAAGTCTACTTGGCTATTTAAATCAGACAGAACGGGGGAGGCATAATAAATCACAATTAATCAAATGAAGAGTCCTAATCTTGACATACACTCATCTATTTTTAATATTAAACGTAAATACGTTAGTTACACAATGATACAAGAAAAAAACAAAAAGAAAACATAAACCGGAACAGCCAACAGTTAACAGAGAGAAAAAAAACATGACATCATTTCACTTAATTTCATTCCGTGTGGGCTTGCGCAAAACGGAAATACAGATGGGTTTCGCATTTCGCAACAAATATCAACAACATTTTTTTTTGGCGCGTATCGTACAGATATCAGATTTTCGATAATAAAAAAAATACGACAAACATCCATCCAGGTCGTTATAAAGTCTAATTTATTACGAGTATTCCAAAGCACATATAAACGAGAGATATTCTTAGAAATGGAATTTTACTATTAATACTTCCTGTGTTTATAAAAATAATCGATATCAGTTATGGAATCTTGAATCAAATTCCTTAAATCAACAAAAATTTTAAAATGATCAAAATTATGATGTATAATATTTCAAATTTCTTATCATTAGTAGAGAGTATTTTCATTCCTTCAAATGAGTTAAATTATCAAAAAAAAAAAAAATTGAATCAATTCATACTGTAAAAATTATTCATCTGTATCGTATTGACGCCAAGGGAAACATCTTTTTGGAATAATCGTATAGACTTTTGAAAATTTTATTTTAAGACAACTAATATAAAAAAAATAATACTTTTAAGCAACATTCTAACCTTACCAGGAATAATTTAAAAATTACCCACTCTTATAGTTAGAATTACGTTAGAATATGGCTCGATTCTGAAATACTGTTATTTTTACATGGCATTTGGATCATCGACATATAAACAGTGATTGCTCCTAACTAGTCATTCAATTATATTAACAAATCGTAGATTATACTACAATGAGGAGGAATAAAACGTCTGAGCAGTCAGCATATTTTTTTTCCGCCTGCTATTGGAGAAAATAACACTTGTGTGGAAAGCAGATTATGTTGTGCACTTAGTCAAAGTCGCCAAACCATACTCGATTTAGAAAAATGCAGATTCACTTTCTACGTATGCCTATTTCAATCCTCGCAGTTTTATGAGATATTACAAGAAATCCTAATTTTTTATTCGGTGTTTGCTGTCATTATTTCAACTTCTGATTAAAGTTAAATGCCATAAAAAGTCAATGAAATCGT
>BMAV01019009.1:16241-29614 GCA_019973955.1 Trichonephila inaurata madagascariensis
TTTTTTTTTTTTTGTTTTTTTGTCGATCGATTTTCTTTCTCAGTTAGGGGGGGGGGGAGGAAATGCATAAAATTACACAGTTTTTCGTAGGGATCGTTGTATTATTTCGTGTTAAGCAATATTTCGTCTTAAACGTTTTCGCTTTAAACGTATTCCCTTTGGTAGCACTATTGTAAAATAATTGGAAATGAATTCGTATTGTAAGTACATCGCAATCTAAGTTTTATGGGGATTACCACTAAATTCATTGGACTACAGTGGAAACAGTTTTAATGGGGTTTGTGTTATTGAAATTTAAAGTGATAATAGGATTTTGAAAATAAAAACAGGGTTTTTAACATATTGGAACTATTATAGCAGGACTTTAACATTTCATTGAATTATATCTATATTTATAATCTTGAAATTAATATAATAGATTCACAACTAAACTGATTCTGAATTGAATGACAGTAGTAAACGTGATTTTGATTATAGATAAAATAAGCCCTAACCTTAATATCGTTGTATTTTAACACATTTAATGATTTGTAGTATGATGTAAGTAAAATAATTTGTTGCAGATTAAAATATGTATCCTACCAATAATAAAATGCATCATTATTGAGAAAAATGTTTTTTATTACAATGTAAAGTGAACAAAACACATATTTAAACAACACAGGCAGGAAAATACATCTCAATAGTCTTCTTAAAACATTTTAATTGATTCCCAGAACATAATCTCGAGCCCCTCATACAATAATGGGAAGTCATTAAAAACGCCACTTTCATCAAAAGTGAGTATTTTTTACGACGAGTTTTTCTGTCTCATAACTATCTCATTACAAAGAAACTGTAATTACGAATTGAAATTTAGTTAAATGACGGGGGTAAATTTTTTGTAACATCTCAATTAATGTAGTGAAGTTATTTGAGACAAAAAAAAATCAAATGCGGATCTTTCAAATGTTTCAGTAATGTATTTTTAAAATGATACTTGAGGAGCTTAATGGAAGAAAACTTTGAAGGCTACAATATTTTGAAATCAAACATTTCACGAATAATGAAAAATATTGAAAACTGCATATAATCGTTTACAATAAAACATCGAGCAAATATTTATAAGCAAAATAAATTTAAAGTGGTGACTTAGATTTTACTTAATATATTTTAACACCAAAGAAATTATATTTAATTATTTATTTTATTAATCCCTGACTTGCCTACTTTTGAAACTAAAAATTTCTTTCATTTTTTGTAAGATTTCCCTCAGTATCATAAACGGAATAAGGGAAGATAAGCGAGCATTTACACTGGTTTAAAGCTGTCATCAATCAATCATTTTTATAATACTATAATACTAATAATATATCCAAAGGCTCAATCGTATTTTTATCTTTAATTTTCAAGTCATTTCTGCCTCAAGCCGATTCTTGTTGTCCTGTCCTTCCCGAAGAGAAAGAATGAAACTGAGACAGGTTGGAATTCTACTCGATAGATGGCGACACCACCTATCTCTACTTTCACAATTTAGGCTTGGAACTGGAGGGGAGGCAAATGTTCTACAGCCCCCTGCACCCGTGGTTTCTCTTGCGACCACCCCCAACTCTTCCGGACCCGCTTATTTAACAAGTACGTACTCTGAGGGTATTTGGTGGCATCGGGCATCGAACCCTGGACTTCCGGTCCTGAGTCCGATGCTCTAATCACGAGTCTACCCACGGCCCCTCAGGTAGATTTATTATATATATATGTGTGTATATATATATATATATATATATATATATATATATATATATATATATATATATATATATATATATATATATATATATATATATATATATATATATATATGTGTGTGTGTGTGTGTGTGTGCGTGTGTTTTGTTTTGTTCCGTTATACATATATAATGAAATGAGTAACTGTAGTACATAATTTTCTAACTGTAATTGTTGATAAACAAAAGACGAAAACTAATTGCATCACCTGGAATTTATACAGATGAATATTTAATTTTATATAATAATGTGTGAATATATCAACAACAAATTTGTTTTTACTCCATTTGATCTTTTACCATATTGCATTTGTAATACAAGTCCACTGGATTATTTTAAAATTAGAATGGTTGCTTTATTTGGAATGTGTCGCGAGTATGACTTTTTTTTTCCTTTAAAAAAGAAAAAAATACCTTTTGAATAAAAGGAAGAAAAGGGATTTTTTTTCTTTTTTTTTAAATTATGCCATTGTTTATATACCAAACATTATGATATCAAGCATTTGATGATACTCAGAAAATTTAAAAGTTATTCAAGTTATTTCTCAAAACGTATTTTACGTGAATGAGTATGTCAATAAGCAAATATGGCACCCACATGTTTAAGGTATGTGTTTCCATTGAATTATAAGCAGTTTATTTAATCTGAAAAGTCAGAAAGAAATTTAGAACTCAACGCTTTCTTTTGCTTATTTATGTTCATTGTCTCAATCAAATCTTCGATAGAAGCTGCAACCCTTTACTTCCATAATTTTATTTTAATTTTAGAAATTGATTTACTTTGGCCAAAAAGAGCAGTTAGTGTATAATGTGCAAGACAAAAACATTAAAAAGGGTAGTGCTTAAGGGGACATGGTACGATTTACGCAACAATTTTTAATTTAAGGATTATCAAAATACTTTTAGTTGCCTCCTATGTGTGTATACTATGTAAAACAGATTTTGTGCTCAAAATTTAATAAAAAGTAAGCCATTTTTAATTTTTTTAAGGAAAAATCTTAAAACTTGTGATTTTAAAATGCTACTCCTCCTACAAACATTTACGTACACGCATGAAATTTGATTTACAAGTACGTCCATCTATGTATAATAAAAGTTATTAAGGGTTTTGCGATAACATGATTTGTATTTGTACAATACTTCTTTTTATGAATGCTTATTGAAAATTCTTTAAAAAATTATATAAATTCTATATTCAATATTTTTTTTTAAAAAAATGAGTATTGCTTTGATTCAAAAATGCATACCAACTTTTGCTCCATGCACTATTAGCAATAGGTAAAAACAATTTAAAGCACTTGACAGAATAGAAAAAAAAGACATAGCATTTTAAAAGGAGACAAAGTAGTTATTTTATCTTTCTGAGATAAGTAAGTTTAAAATTTTGATTTGCCATAGGGATGTGAATAAAAACTAATGTAAAAGCTATCATAATTCTGCATCTTTTAAGTTTGGAGTTTTTAAACTTTGTGAGATTATAGAAAAGTACATAAAGAATAATTTAGGCTAGAAAAATTAGATTTCATTTTTTGACCTATTTTTGTCAATTTAATCGTACCGTGTCCTCTTAAGAAAGTAATTGTTTTTATGGGAATACATTATTTGTACACTTAAAACCAATGAACTTCTTTTTTACCTTTTTCACAATAAACAAGTAATATAAAAAAAATCAAATCAATTCCTACTTAGATCAACAAAAATATCGTATTGTCATCGCAAACAATCGTGCATATAAAATTTCAGTTCAACTGAATGTTTTATAAAACGTGAGAAAAAAAATCTTTTAAAGTTTTGACCCAAGTCGCTAAAAATGAAATCAACGTGTCTGTATCTGTAATTCTTTAAATAATTAGTTTCAGTCAATGATTTTATTTCATTAAAATTAAATTTTTGTATTTTTACCCAAAACAATAGTGTATACAAAATTTCAGCTCAAATGAGCGCTCTAAAATGTGAGAAAAAAACTTTTTCAAGTTTTGAGGCAATTTGCCAAAATGGTCGCTAAGTCACTAAAATTGATGCCAACGTGGTTTCTTAGTAATTCTTTGAATAATTAGTTTTAATCAATTAATTTTTATTAATAATAATTAATTTATTGTATTGTCATCCAAAATAATCATGTATATAAAATTTCAGCTCAATTGAGCGCTTTAAAATGTATTTTATTTACGATTGAAAATTACACCAAGATAAATAAATATATAGAGAGGAGCTAATAGTACGAATTGAAAAATAAATCTCAAAACATATTTAAATATCACAAAACTCCATTCGTGAGAACAATTTTGAAAGAATCTTCGAGGAACAAAATAATGCTAATCGATAAATAAACTTCAAAGTGTGAAACAGAAGTAGGTGATAACAAAATCCCAAATATTTTGTTTAAAAAAGAAGTTTTTCGTTAGTTTTTGTCAAAACTTGAAACATTATACAGAACTAACTTAAAACAAGCCTAACTTTAAAAAAATTTTTCAAACCAATATAAGTAGTATATGTGAATCAAAAAAAGAAACCTTTTTTTCCCCCTTTTCCTTTTCAACGTTTACACTTCTAGAAAATAAATTTTATTTTTTACACAGAAAGAGCAAATAGTGCATTTTTTTTGCAGTAAGAAATGCATTTAAACTCGATTAGCTTCTGGCGTATTTATATTAACAGCAACAAAAGGATATATCCCTGCGATAAAGAAATATCAGTCAGCTATTGCAGTAGTATAAAATAAACTATTTATTTTTAAAGTTTTACTATTTGCTCTCGGATCAATACATAGTAACTATATAAATTGAAAATGGAAAAGAAAATAAATAAGTGTCAGCCTTTTAAAATTGTTATTGGTTTTTTTCATTTCTTATTTTCTGTATGGAATAAAGGTATAGTCAGCCATACATGAAGACTTTTTTTTCCTTCCTTTCCTTTAGAATTGTTACGTAATGACAAAATCAGTTTGTGGCCAAAGAAAAAAAAAAGGTTTAGTTAAACTTTTCTTCTATATGGGTCACTACAAATATCATATAATATAAAATACTTAAACTGGAAGTTTTAATTTCTTTCCGTAGTGAAGATTATGTTTTTAACATAAAAACCTTGATAATTGATAAGTTTTACATAATTTTGTGAAAAGTTTTTGAAAAAGCTTATTTCCTATTTTTAATAGGTAAATTTTGTATAATTTCCTTCCTCAATGGGAGGGCAGCCTACGGTGAATCTTGGCATTCTCAAGAAGCCTTTTCCAGCCCAGCCTTCCTCCTGCTAGTGATCGCCAATTCCTAGTTCTCAAAACTAAGAGATCTTTTTCTAGATCAATCCATCTAAGAGTTGGCTTGCACTTTCTTCGTGTGCAAATTGGTTGAGCATTGAAGACTTTTTTTTATTGGTGCAGTCTTCGTTCATTCTAATAACGTGACCTTTACGTTTAATTCGTTGTATTTTGATGAAGTTAACAATGTGTCAGATGCTTTATATGACCGATAGAGCTCTAAATTTGATCTTTGCCACGTTCCGGTTTCCTCAATTCCTCCAAAAATGAATCTTAAAATCTTCCTTTCGTAGATACTTATTATGTTCTCATCTGTTCGAGACATGGACCAAGTTTCACATGCATAAGTTAATACTGATCTTGAAAGACTTTTATACGATAGCACTTATTTTTTTCTTTTGACTAAAACTAATTTCATAAATTTTCGTATTCCATTAAGACATCTAATATCCATATTATTTGAGGGGGTTTCAGTAGTACAGCCATTTCTATGGTTGATTTCCGAACCTAAAAAGTGAAACAGTCATAAAATGAGAATTGCTAAAACATCATTTATACTGCAAGGCATGTACTTCGTCTTATTCTCATTAATTTTCAGTCCCATACTGAGGACCTCTTTCTCTAAAGATCTTATTGCGGTGGTTGTTCGTTTAATGATATCAATGTCATCCGCAAAAGCCAACAACAGTATCGATTTATTATAAATATTTCCTATAATATTGGAATTATATTGGAATCACCACTTTTTCTAATTCTATATTAAATAGAAGACACCCCTTGCACATCTTCCTGTAAAAGGCCATTTTTTTATTCCCAATGTTTCGTATCATTTATATGGCATAAAATAAATTATAGTTAACTTTAATATTAGTGTTTGAATATCACACAGTTTTAAATATAGGCCTATCTGTGAATAAAAGTTGTAAGTGTATTTTTCTAGAAAAAATTACCCAGAATTCAAAATGTGATCACGAAGACAAAAAATGTTGCTGATTCATAAAACGAATGAAATCTTCCCAATCAAATTATTATAAAGTAAACTGCCAGACGCCAAAGACGAGAATTTTATGTCTGGTGACCCTATCAGAAGCTGAAACATTTTTTTTTCAATCCCTTTTAATCTTTTTACACTTTTTTAGACATACTTTCAATTTTTTTTTTTTTTTTGAAAATGAGCTAAAAGCGTACGAAGTTAAATAGTAAACTAGTTTGCGCATATTTGCTGAAAAATATTTTTTTTTTAAAAAAAAATAATTTATTCTGAGATCATCGGGTCCATATGCAAGTCGCCCCCCTTAATTTAATTTTAAAAATAGTTCTAAAAATTATCGGCTTATACACGGAAATATACGGTATCGTTTCAGAATTTCCTTTAATTAACTTGAGATTTGCATTATGTACCATTACTACGGATAAAATACATCATATCATTTTTCAAATGAGCTTATTTCAATCGCCTAACGTACAGCCCTGCAAATCCTACGTCATGGGGGCCCCAGGATATTAGGGGACCCAAAGCCTGACTGATGACAAGTACAGTGGTACCTCGACATACGAGTTTAATTCGTTCCGCAACCTTGCTCGTATCTTGAATTACTCGTATCTCGAAGCAAATTTCCCCATACAAAACAATTGAACTACCATTAATCCGTTCCAACCTCCAAAATGTCACCCCAGCAAATGCACTTCAGCAAATCTCCGTAGATCGCTCTTGCCTTCTCGCAAATGATGGTCTGCGTCAAGGTATCTCCTCGGAGCTGCTTTTCTGTCACCCACACCATCAGCAGTTTCTCCATATTTTCATGAAGGGAGGTTCGCTGCTTGGAAATTATCGTAAGGCCCTTAGCCGGCGTTACACTCTTTATCGACTCCTTCCGTTTAAGCACAGAACATATCATGGACGTACTACGGCCATACTGCCTCGACAAGTCAACAACTCGAACACCTTGCTCATGTTTTTCTATAATTTCACGTTTTAATTCAATACTCATCATCTTTTTCTTAGCACTTGACTTTTTACAAACTTTCTTCCGATCCATGGTTATAAAAATAAATGAACTACAACTGTAAATGTAAACGCAACACAAAACGCGAACACAACTACACAACTTATCACAGCGGAAGCACGCTGCTAACTGATCGTGATGGCGCGACTGCGTGTTACTACCGAACCGAACCGGACACGTATCTCGAATTTCGCTCGTAACTAAAAGCAAAAAATCACTTGCTCGTCGGCTCGTATCTCGAAAAACTCGTATGTTGGGGCACTCGTATGTCTAGGTACCACTGTACGTATTTTGAGCTTTGAGATAAATAATAGTAGCGTGATATTTATTAATTTAAATATGTAGTTTATTTACGTCACAGCTATTAATTGTATATACTTTATAGTTATTGAAAATATTGTTTAGGTCAGGGGTTCCCAAACTTTTTCGCCTCATGAAACCCCTAGAACTTGAAGATGCTTTTGTGTGGAACCCCTAGAACTAGAAAGTGTTTTCGTGAAACCCCATTCCATACATATATCTCGAAGATTATACCACAAAATAATATTTAAAGTAGAACAATATGTTATGGGTTTTTTATGTGAAAGTAGTTAAAAAAAGTATTGCATTTATTATTAAAAAAATATAATCTATTTTTTAATATAATTTTACTCACTAATAGTTATTAATTTGTGATCCAAGTGTCACTTATCCATGCATTATTTAATGTGATGCATGCTTACTTTTTTTCACACATACTGTCGAAGTCTAGGTCTGTTAAGATTAAATGTAATTTTTTTACTTATTCAGAGTTTAATTTGTTTTCTACTTTATTTTTGTAGCTACTCATGTTGAGAAATATATTTCACTTAAAAACAATGCTCTGAATGGCATTAAAATGTTTACGAATACGAGTGTTTAAGAGTACGAGTTACCTGTACGAAAAAACCCGTGTATTTCGTATGAATTTTCAACCTAAAATTAAGATGCTGTTCTTGTTCAATTTAGATTATAACATCAAATGAGTGTTTGTTGATAAGATGTTTCTTCTTCATTATAGATGTTTTTACCTCAAATACAAAAGGTGAATTTTTCATCAGAAACCTATTTAGTTTATCAAGTCATTTTGTTAACTAATGAGTAGTAGCAATAACTCGAGATAGTAAACAAAATAATATTCTCAATCATGTAGGAAGTATATACAATGGTGGCCAAAATTGTAGACACTTTTTCAATTTGTTATGTTTTTTTAAATTTATATGCTTATATAGAAAATTTTACGTTACTCAAAATGCAAAGTACTTTATATCATTTTAAAGAGAAGTCAATACTGAATTCAATACAAAAACCAGAATTAAAATATTTGCAACGCAAAAAAAGTTATGCTGCAATAACTCTCAATATACATTAGGTACTGATGATAGTAGTGAGTTATCAGAGCTTAGTGAGGTTGCCTTTATTCTTTATTACAGCTTCACATCGGTGTTTCATTGAGCTGAAAATAGTTTTAAGCTCTTCCTTCGTTATTGCATGATGCCAGGAAACAATTATATCCTCAATTAGTTCCTTTTTATTTCATGCGTACCTCATTCGAACAATAATTTTCAAACGGTGCCACAAGTTTTCGATACGATCGAGGTCTGGGCTGTTTCCTGGCCAGGAGAACTACTCATCGATCTTAGGAAGGTACCAGTCTTTTAATTACTTTACTGTAAGGCAAGGAACAGAATCTTCCTGAAAAATAAATGAAGCATTGTTCGTAAATAGATCTCTGATGAAAGGCATAAGTTTGGGTATTAGAATGATGTCAATCTATTTTATGGCATTCAGTGTCCCATCGATGATATAAATACAGATACCATCTGCTGATATGCAAGACTAAGTGATAAAACTATGTGGATACTTCACAGATACCTGGATGCAGTCAGGATGAAGCATTTCTGCTATTCTACGTCTTATATATTTTAGGTTATCACTACGAAATAACGACATTTTAGATTCGTCCCTCTATATAACTTGTGACCAATAATCATTTGTCCAATTAGTGTGTTCCATTGCTCTCTGTAGTCCCTTTTAGCGCTGCAGTAAATTAAAATATGGCTTTTTTCGAGGAATTCCAACTTTTTTATCTTACATCTTCTAATCTACTCCTGATTGTTTTTGAACTGACAGAAATACCAGCATGACTCAGATAAAGTCTGATGGCTGTCCATGACATTCTTTTATATTGGAGACATAGTATTTTTTGTTCTTTTGTCATTAACAGATGTGATGCATCTTTTTCGGCCATTTCCTGCTTTGGTCTTTACTAAATTTGTCACCTGACATCTTAAACAAAGCTTTTAGTCTCCAGATGTACTTACTGAACTACCCACCTGTCTTGTAATTTTAATATAGGAAATACTACTTTCTCGTCCCGCATGTGTCCAATCTACTCCTTTATTTGATGCTATAGCTTTTTGACTAAATACCATTGTTTTCCTGGCCAGAAAACAGTCCTCACTGAATCCTACAGTGCTCCACAACCCCGGTCCACGGATCAAATGGTACCGGGCCATCCGTTTCCTTCCACTTGAATTTAAATCCGTAGTTCTATACACTAAATTAAAAATATCTGTGTTCCATTAAATTTTTTATTAAAAAAAAAGGGGCCCCCGAAGGTAGTGACATAAATCTTTTAATGTTTTAAAAAGCAAAAAAAAAAAGAAAGAGAAAAGAAAAAACACAGCAACTATTTTAACAGAGCATTATTAAACAGAGCATCTCTACTTTCTCTCGCTGGTTGCCCCTGGGTCAAAGCAAGCACCTTCTCTCCACCCCATTCGAGGGGGGGGGGGAAGGCAGCATCTGCCTTTCTCGGGGATCCGGCCCTCTTGGAGCTCTCTTGTTTCATCCTCCGGTCGGTGGAATCAGATTCCTTGGGAGTCAAAAAGGGGTTCGGGGGCGGCCACGCCTTAACCCTCAAATACACAGCTGCCGAATGCACGTGTGAATGTCGTTTCCACAAAAAAGACCTATCTGTGTGAAGCGGAGTTTTCTGCAGTAACAGCAACCAAAACAAAGCAACGGAATAAACTGGACATGAGCAACACACTTCGGGTGTCATTGTCCCCGATTACCCCCAGATGGAACCGTCTCATTGCAAAGAAACAAGAAACAAGCTCAGGGTTCTCATTGATTTAACGTTCTAGTAAGTTCACTTTATTTATTTTTTGTTGTAACTGTTTTATTTTGAAGGCATAATTAAATAGAATTAAATTCTTTATTAAATTATTTATATTCTTTATGTATTAAATACAATTAAATACATTTTGCTATAAATCAAAATAATCTAAAATATAAACAATCAATGTTCCCCTCCCAGCGGGCCGCGGTAAAATTATCAAACGTTGACCGGTCCGCAGCGATAAAAAGGTTGCGGCGCACTGCTATAGAAAACTTGTGGCATTGTTTAAGGACTCTTGTCCGAATGAGGTACCCATGAAATAAAAAGGAACTAAATGAGGATACATTGATTTCCTGGCATCATGTAATAACGAAGAGACAGCTTAAAATTATTTTTAGCTTAATGAATCATTGATGTGAAGTTGTAATAAAAAATAAATGCCACACCACTAAGCACTGATAACTCACTGGTACCATCAGTATCTAATGTATATCGATAGTTTTTGCAACCTAACTTTTTTTTTCTTTGTAAATGTTGGAATTTTGCTTTTTGTATTGAAATCAGTATTGCATTCTCTTAAAAATGATATGAAATACTTTGCATTATGTGCAACGTAACATTTTTTATAAGCATACAACCTTAAAAAACATAACAATTTTAAAAAAGTGTCCACAATTTTGGCCACTACTGTATATATATATATATATATATAGAGAGAGAGAGAGAGAGAGAGAGAGATGAAGCATTTTAATATTAATTTATTATATTATAATAAAAAATTAGAAAGTATTGCATAATATAAAAATATTATATATAAATAAAATTTTCAGTTTTAATGATTAGGACGAGCTATAGATTCTTGTAACTATATAAACTTGACAGAGAACGTGAATCCGTTTTGAATACATACTTATTTCTTCTCGATTTTTTCATTGTGCCTCGTGGAACTCAAGGGTTCCGCGGAACACAATTTGGGAACAACTGGCTTAGATCATTAGAGTTCAAATTCTGCTGTTTGTGAGGGAGGAGATTCTCAGCGATAACTTTCAAACCGTCTTATCACTCTCTGCCCTCTGTAAAGGCTCTGGGATGGTAAAAGTCGGCCTCTTTATCCTCGAGTTACATTTGGTTCGTGGGGGGAGTAGTGTGCCCTCGCTGTGTCAAATGTTGCCATGAAGATGCCGAAAGACAAGACCGCGCAATATTTTAAAGGTACGAGTGTTCATCGAGTGGTTATCCTATCCCCCCCCCCCCGAAAAAAAAACGATTTACAGTTGTTCGGATGAAAACGTTACAGTATTTAACCAATTAGTAAAATATTAAAGGTAAAACCTGACCTTACAGGAAGGTGGGGGGATAATGTTCTCTATTACCGTTACGCCACTGACTTACTTTTTGGGAAATGAATTGCAAAATAAATAAAGCTACAGAAATTATTTAAAAGGGGAAAAAAATACTCCATATAAGGATGTAGATTGATTAAATTTCTGTGTGGTTTCTTTATGCATAAAACGGGAAGAAAATACCGTAAAGTGCAGAAACGAAAGTGGAAAAGAAAGGAAAGCTGTTTTCATCCGCAATGTTCGATATTTTAACTCCCTCCATGTATCTTCCCCGATCCTGTGATACGCGCAAGTATTCGGTGATGGATGGAAGTGCAGCTTGGAGCAAACAGGGTTCATGTTTCTGGCTCCCCCCACTTACCAAGTCAAAGATAATCTGGCTTGTCGTGGAGAGTGAAAAGATCAAGTTATTTTTTTTTTTCGTAAACACAGTGCAGCGTTGCAGATGATACTTCAGAAATTTGCGTTGCATGACTCAAATTTTTCTAGGTGGATTTTTTAGTAGGGGCTAGTGATGTTATGAATTTTGTCTCTGGAATAAATATAACCACTCGGAGATGTTGTAATAGAATATTTCTGAATGCTTTATTTCAGAAATTCAATGAATTATTTTTGTTCCAGAAGTGTAAGTATTTTGTTCCAGAGCATAATAACAAAATAAATTAATTAAAAAAAAATTACAAAATGTTTTGAGTGAAAATAAACTGTAACAAAATTAGGATTTTGACAGATTTTTGTAATTATAAAGTTAGAGCTGTCAAATTTATCTTTACAGATAAAACTAAGTAGTGTAGGGTTGGATATGTGCCCTGTCACATTCCCTCCCCCTGTTACATAGAGTGGAGCAGTTCACACTGACGTCACACCCCGCCAGGAATGTCCGACTAAAGGACACGGGAAATGACGCGGACGGACGTTAGAGACGCTAAGCTATAGACGTAGGAGAAAGACGTTCTACTTTAGTGCTTAATACATCTTTTTAATTATTTCATTCTTCATTTTGTTAATAAACCATTATTTATACTAAGGTTGTAATCATTTTCCCTCAGTAGTATTCCCCAATTAATGCTTGTAAGACGTAAAAACTATTTAATATAATAAATGAAACTATATAAACGTTTGTTATGTTGTATTTTGTAACTATACAATAATCCTGGGGTCTGAAAATAGTACTTAGCGTGCCACATGGGGTTCATAAAGGGTTATTTTTTGCGGCCCACCAAGACAATCAAAACATCTCCCTCGAATCGAGATTAACTGCGTTAACTTGCAGACTGTGATGAGAATTTCAATAAACAGTCTTACTCTTGACTTAGAAAAAATGTAGAAATGTGAGGTAGTGTAGGTTTATCTCATTAAACTGATTTTAAAATTAAATGTGCGAGCAGGCAGGAAAGTTATTAGCGTCTTTGGTGGCCAAGGCACTTCAAATTGTTACGCACCCCCCAGTGTTTCCAGACTGCCCCCTCCTTCAGTTCTTACCTTGTCAGTTTTGGTTCGAGAGACATTTTCCCTTAACTCTCTTATTCTTTTTCCTTTCTTTAGTTTTGCTTTTTGGCCAATCTTTACATTATCCACCAACTATGAACCCACAACTAGCAACTGGTAGTACGAGCAAAGGATAGTGGCATGGTTTGGACACTCTTATTTATTTCATACTTTACGGAATCACGGACCCCCCCCCCCTCTTTTGTAAAATAATACAATAAATTAAGGAAGTTGCTTGCAACTATGGCATAGAGCAGGAATGGGCAGACTTTTCCAGGGTGCGGACTACTAAGTTTTTCAAGCTCTTGTGGTCCACTCAATGTCAGTGAGCGCCCACAAAGAGGGGAGGGGGGGGGGTACCCGGGGGGGGGGG
>BMAV01019009.1:29714-62974 GCA_019973955.1 Trichonephila inaurata madagascariensis
CATAGTCCTTGATTTTTCCCCCAATCTATTATAATACCATGTATATTGTAGGTAAAACTTAATTAAGTATTTGTTATTAATATTTTTTTATTATTTAATGTTGATTATTTGTTCAGTTATTTATATTTTGCTGTTTTTTGTTCCCTACAATCTACAAAACTAAAAAAAATGTTTGGCTGCTTATTGGCGTATGATACGAGAGTGGTAGACTTTCGACCCTCGACCCCTCCCCCCTCTTGGAAAAATTCTTGTGTGCGCCGATGCCCAGTGTCGTAGGTGTGGTGAGGTAGGAAAATGTCTATAATATTTATCATTAATTAATAATAAGTACGGAATAAGTACTTACTTACAGAACTAAAATAAAAATTTAGAAAAAAACTAACACTTTTAAACCCGCTTTTAAAGCAAAACGCAAGATACAAACATAATAATAATAGATACATACACTAATATCAAATCATGTATTTAATATCAAACAAATCAAAATACATAACAAGATAAAACTTTTTATTTTACCTAAAGTTAGTTTTCGTTGTTATAGTCAGTAGAAGACTTAGTCTGCATACTTCAGCCAATGTTGAGTATTTCCTTATATGATTACTAATTGCTAATGTTCAGGCGTCACTCCAAAATGTCATGGCGGTCCACCGGTCGATCGAGATCGACGTAATGCTTTCCCCGCGTATAGAGTATGTATTAGTGTATGAACTGTTTTCAACTTGCTAATTACCATCGCTTATCACTTTACTATCTGTTATTTTTAATCCTCTATTCTTATGTTGAGTCATTGTTATTGTACTTGTAGAATAAAGATTTTCTTCGAGCTTTGATAATTGTAAAATCTTTAATGACATCATTGTAATCCATTTAAGTCGTAACATCATTTTGAGCTTATAGCGATATAAAACTGTTAAGCTTTTCATTTTCCATAGTAGATGTTTTCCATAGTTCTGCCCGCACACACAAACACAACGAATACATGATTCGCTAGGTAGTAGTTCGTTCACTGTATTTTTTTTTCCCCACCCTGCATTCTTTTTCTTTTTCGCGCCATAGGAACGTGCCTAACATGCCTAAGCGGAAAGGCGACCCTGCCGACAGGTACAGATAGGAGCTGCCCATTCGGTATAGTGGCTAGCGGCGCTGACTACTGAACCGTAGGGCCTGGGTTCCAATCTCGGAGAAGCCATGGATGTTGTAAATGTATCGTGCCTTTGCGGTAAGGGGGTACTCTAAATAGCCGTCTAGCCGCAAGTCCTTTCGTAAGGTTGGTGGAAGGGGAAAAGAGGTAGGAAACCCCTAACCAACCACTAGGTTGTTCCTCAAAATTAGGATAGAACCAAGCCAAAACGTCACTTGTATGGTGCTCAAAGCTACGGCTAATCGATAGGCTTACATTTAGCCATTTACCACGATGAATTTCATGGGACTCGATATGACATCGCTACAGATGGATGATATTAGTAAAAACAACAACATTAGAAGATATGAAAATAGCACAGTAAATGAATTGAATAAAACTATCACTATTTTATTTAGCTTATATTTATTAACGTCTTATGGTACAACTTATGCCTTTTCAGAGATGCAAACATAACTAATGAATACATTAAATTTTAAAAAGGTGTCACCCTCTGGTATCTTTCTCTCCTACATCGTAGCCCCTGATCCCAAATGATTGCCATCTCCTGCAATAAACTATAGTTCATGTGATTGCCATATCTTATATTTTTGAATATGAGCCCATTTGTGTATAAGTCCACAGAAATTTACCCTGAATTCGAGACCCGTAAATAAGCCGAATTGAAGAAACAGTACCAAGAATTTTCAAGCATGCCACTATGAGAGGGAAATCGTTGCTAAGCGGGTAAAACGGGTTGAATATTTTTGAATCAAATTGTTGTAAAGTAAATTGCCAGCGACATTAGTTTTGATTCTTGTAATCTTATTTGAATGTAATATTCTCTTCCATTAATTTGATATCACACACGTTCACCATTTACCCTAACCTTACTTTATGCGACATTTTTTGTTTGTAAAATTAGCGGGAAGAAAAATTTTTATATGTTAAGTGATCGTCGATCTATATTTCACGCCCTGGAAGTAAAATAACAGCATGATCAACATATTCTCTCAGACAACCCAATGAGTGTACATAAATGGTAATAACTAACTTTGATTCTGACAATAACTTGGATGGATTTATGAGATTTTTTTCCTTACGAAATAAAAGTTTCATTCATAAAATGTCCAAACAGTTTTAAATTATAACTCTTTGTGCATGGCTAACATATTAAAAGAAACCATTTTTCCAAAGTTATATTTTTTTTCCGAGATTTGCAGATCCTTATATAAGCTGACTCCTTAATATAACGTTAAAAAATGTTCCAAAAATTCTCGACTTACATACGTAAATATACGTTACACATTTTAAACTGTAATAGGAGTTTATAGGGACTACTAGAATAACATATAGTTTTTGACCTAAAAGTTTTTTTGAAAAGTTTTACATTGTCACAAAAGTCATTTAATCAGAGCGGAATATAAACAACAGTAAAGCCTGTTATAATTTTTGATAAACGTGCTGGAGTCCGTAGAAACATATCAAATGTCATATTTGTTGGAGAAATTCTAAATATTGACATTCTATTTCATTCATTTTGCTGTTAGAAAAAAAAATCACTTCCAAATGTATTTTCTGTAGCATGTAGATAGATCTTCCGTGGAACCGATAGAAATTTTCTACATTTTTTCCTCAAACAATTTTGGTAGATAAGTCAAGTTGTGAATATTTTACTGTTCTCAAATTCTCTATATCTCCCAAAAACGACCGAAAAACTGGAAAAAAGTTAAAAAAAATTAGGAAAAAAACCCTACATCATTTTTAAAAATGAATCATTCTGCCCGCAATCGTATTTCATGGTACATAAAAATAGGGGGGGGAGGGGGAGGGAAAAAATAAATGACTGCCCAGCAATCACATTTCATGCATGGAATGATATCAACCACGCATATGGTTTTGCATGATTGAAAATCAGCAGCAAACCCCATTCTTTGATTCTTCTGCAGAGCACGATGTTTTGCTGATAAAAATAGACAGTTCAACGCATATTCTCCTTTTTTTTTTTTTGTATCAGAATAAAAAAAAGGATAAGAAAAATATCATTTTTCGTATTTTTATATCCTTTGTTTTCTGGAGAAAAATAAATTTTTAGAATACTGACAGAGTCAAAAAAAGACTGAAGATACTTTTTTCATATATTTTTATTTTTAGGTCATTTTATCTGTGGCCTTACGTAATTGAATATCCGGGAAAATATATCAAGGTTAAAAACATTTCAAATATGTGTACAGTTTTTAAAAATCAAATTATTGTATTGTGTATTAATTTCATGATGTGTTAAAGTTAACTCGTATTCTAAATTCACTACTATGTGTGTGTATTTTAAATGTAATCATTTGTTGCACGCAGTAAAAAATCTTATTGCGAAATAAAAATGTGATTATCTTTTATATCGGATAAATATAGATAAGTTACCAAAACTTTGCTTGATTTCATTGGACCTTTCTTAATTTTCTAAATATAGAAGTAATTTATTTCAAGTATTTTTTGTGATGAACAATGGTTATTTTGATCAAATTAAATTTAATTAAAATATATTTAAAATCTATTGTACATTCTTACTTAATTTAACGAAGACTCTTCCAAATACAGTTGTTGTTTTAGGTTTAAAGATTGCGCCGTAATCGAGTTGCTTGTTTTGGGGACTCTACTTGTAATGGGTCTATCCGCGTTATTTCTACTAATATTCCTCTTGGGGGAATAATAAGTCTGTAAAGTTATTCTATTGAAAACTTTCCTCCTCCGAAGATGTGATTATGTAAATCAAGGTTTGTATATAATAATTAACTTTCAAGCTCGAGAAAGAGAGAGGTTAGACTGCTAAAGGATAGCAGAGATTTCTTAGGGTGAAGCTAGGCGAGCGCACTTCGTAGCTTATTTGATTAATATCAAGATTAACAATTTGGTCAATTAAGTGTTAAATTGGATTAGGACGATTTGAATTAGAAGGTGTATTGTCTGAACGTAAGTCATCCGATTTATTGTTAATTCTCCTAGTATCTCGTCTACCTCGCTATTGCTCTCATTTTTAACAGTTGGTGCATTTCTTATCTTAGGTTATTGAATTTGTGTCTTTGTTGAGAATTATCAATAAATAAAGTTGCATTGACTGGCTAATCTTCCTTCTGACCCTCTCACACTAAGGGATATCACGGGGAATCCCTTGCATACAGTATCGACAGCAATGATGAAAAGATGCTGATATGATAGGAATTCTACGACAATATATTTATAATTACATTATATATCAAATTCAGACGCTTTTCATTTACATTTTAGAAATGAATCACGTGTTTATTTAGCAACTTCTAACAAATTTAAGAGATATGAAAATGGAAGCTGATAATATGAAATAATTCCTCTTCTTTGAAGTTGAACAAACAGAACTATACAAACTATTTAATAATTGCACGATTATACTTAACTGAATAAATAAAATATTCAATGGTAATAATGCATTATTTTCAGGTAATTGTTTAATAATTTGTAAATTGTTTATCAATATAAAGTATTTAATAATCTCAGTCGTGCGCGCATATTTATGTTTCTGATTTTACTTCAAGCTTTTATATAATTAAAGTAAAATCTATAAATGTTTAAAAGTATATTTGGTTACAACTGAAACAATTTCGACAGTTACAAATTGGATCATAAATATTTGCATTGGAACTCAAGGTGTAAAATATATTTGATTTTAAATATACTTTTCATTAATAATATGATACAGTCCTTTAAATTTTTAAGATAAATATTATATCATAAGTATAAATACGATTTGGCTCGAATTAATCAATGGTAATTTGAAAGAGTATGCAAGTAAATACATGGGAAATAAATCGCATGAAAAGACAAACAATTGGCAGAATATGTTCTTAAGTTTATTTATACATGAATTTCTTTTCTAAAGAAAATTAAATAAATAAAATCTTTAAGAACATCGGAACTAACCACGTATGTTAATAGCTGGTTATTTACATAAATTGCTCAGTATTTACGCAAAAATGTAATGTACTAATTATCATCGTACATATATATATATATATATATACCCAACTCTTTTTTTACGCGGTAAATACGGTAGAAAAATAGATATGACAACGGTATATTTGGGGATATATTCCACAACTTAAAAAGTGTTATAAAATTGAAAAAAACACCTCTAAATATTTTCCTAAAACGCCGGGCGAAAAAAGTAATTACGAAATCCGTATTAAATATTTATAAAACAAAGACAATTAATTTTTATTATAAAAAAATAATTAAAATTAGGGTCTAGTGAAAATTTTGCCTGTAAGTTAATACAACATTTAAAAATTGAAATTGAAATTAGGATTAAAATATTAAGCAACTGTTTATTATTAACAAATAACTACTTGGGTACACGCGTGCGCGTTTATTATGAACTGGGTTAAAAATGTAATCATTATATGCCTCACTTATGACAAGCACAACGGTCGGCTTTGATTGAAATGATGAATTTTGTTTGTTATTAACGGATAATGTAGAGTTCTTTTGTTGTTACAAAGTTTCTTATAAGTGGCAGTTCTTTCGGTTTCTCCAGTTTCTTATATATTTTTTGATATCCTGCTGTACAAAACTTCATACTTGAAATTTTAATGCAAGCTCTATGTCAGGATCATAAGTAAGGAAATGTTGCTCTATATTTGTAGCAAGTTTCAAATCCTGTTAGTAGTTAATTACCACCTTCTCGCGCGCGCGTGACCAAATTTCCCTCAGCCAAAGGGCTTTAACATAAAATTCAATAATACTGAAGAACTAAATTGTGTGATCAATTTGAAGTACTATATATATATATATATAAAACATAGCGGCTCACACTTGCTTATTCATCACGGAATTCTTCGATCTACAAGGTTGAAACTTGACAAGCATGTCTTTTCTAGGAAGAATAGCTCCTATAAGAAAGACTTTTACGAAAATCGACTCGCAACATGGATTACGGGAACACTATAGACAAGAATTTCTGTCTCTCAACTATTTTGTCTACAGACATGAAGTTTGAAAAGGACTTTGAAAAAAATTTACAGATTATTTTTGTTGAGTATATTTTCCTTTAAGAAGGTATTTTATGGAAATTTTGGGGGGCATTACAAATATAAAAAAAAGAATTCACATTTTTGGAATATTAGACTTACAGACTTGAAATTCGACAATTACCGTAAAATCGTGCGTATACCACCCACCTATACTTTCAAGCTGCATTTAAAAATTTTATTCGCCTTTTGTAACGCGCACCTCCTTTTTTAATAAGGAACCTTGCAATGTACGTTAGCGATGCTCTATTATGTTTTAAAACCATTGATTCAAGGTATTACCCCAGGACTTTGAAGAAAAAAAAAGTATTTCTTGAAAAACAACCCTTTAAGTTTATAAGGTATGACATGTCTTTTTGAAATAAACAATATTCCGATCTATGTAGTTTTTTATGCGCATCTTTTTTTTAATTTTTGAAACTATCATTTTTATATTCGGCGTATAACGCGCGCCCGTAAATTTCGATCTTGTTTTTTGTGTTAAAAGAGCGCGTTATACGCCAGATTTTATGGTATGTTTCCTTTGTTGTGTACGATAAGTATGAGTTTAACGGAAATCAATTCAGAGAATGCAGGTTTGGGGGAGGGGCATAAAGGATAAATATAGTTCCGTTTTAAAAATGAATGTCTTTTTAGATAAACAGGCGAGAACTATGAGAGTGTTTTCAATAAAAACGAAAGCTTATTTCTAATAGTTAGATATCAGTAATTGTAGAACCTCATACAATGCTATGAAATACGTAGTAAAGTGAGAGGGTAACGGCCAATATAAATATGTATTCAAAAATGCTAGACGTGTGGAATTTTAAAAATACTACGGGTATAGTAAAGTTTCTTGGGTACAAACATGGAAGTATTTTAGCTTTTTACATTACTGCCTTTTAATCAAATAAAGAGAAATATTTCCTTTAAAAATAATGGGAAAGCAAATGGAGAGAAATGATGATTCCAATAGCGATTTGGAAATAAATGTATCGGAGGTTTTAAAATAAGTGCAAATTTGACAGGTTACTCGTATGTGTATATTATTTATTATACTAGTTTTGTATAATCTTCGCAACAAAAATAATATTACGTCCCTCTTTAAGATATGCGACTACGTTCGGAACCGTGATTTTGCAAAAGCGTATAAATGGATAATATTTATGATATTTAGTGTCACTTAGATTAGAAAATGTATATAAAATTGTTTTAAGAATAGTATTAAAATAAAAAATTATTTAAGTAAAATATTTTGACAAAAAATGAACATAGAATGACCCATTTTTAAAATATTCTCCTTTTGTGAAAAATGCTTCTATTATAATAATATTTTGCATGTTTATAGCTCAGACCTCTGTCCAAAGGCTCAACTAGAATTTTTGAAATATGTAACTTAGAAGTGGGTTTATCTCTGTTTTACGACAAAAGAGGAGAGAAATTTTAAGAAAATAACGCCGATATATATTTCAAATGGTTGTAACTCTTAAATTAATGTGAATTTTTCAAATCTCATAGTTGAGCCTCTGTAGAGAGATCTGAGCTATATACATGCAAAATACTATTATAATATAAGCGTTTTTCACAAAAGGAGAACATTTTGAAAGAAGGTTATTCTAAGTTAATTTTTAGCCTAAATATGGTTTTTAAATAATTTTTTTTGGCAAAACGTCCTTAAAACAATATACATGTATTCTAACCTAAGTGACTCTAAATATCATGAAAATTATCCATTTATGCGCCTTTTTAAAATCAAGGTTCCGAACGTAGTCGGATACCTTAAATATCACAAAAATATATCATACGAGTATGTTATAATAAAACATTAAATATTTAAAATGTATTAATTTTACACATTTAATGCAATGTGTCCTGCTACTGTAAACAATAATTTAAATAACACAGTATAAACTAATCCATCAACACCGTTGAAAATATTTTGTTAGTAGTTGAAAATATTTTGGTTGAAAATATTTTGAGGTAAAAACATTCTTAAAACTCTTCTTCGTTTCAATTTTGTTGAAATAATTAAATCGTGGTTGGTAGCATTATTTCTTGTAGCACAATTCCTTTCATTGAAAAAAACTGAACGACGCTATTAATGAACTACAAAAAAGGAATCACTTATTTGTATGCAGGCAAAAAAAAATTTTTTTTTCTTAAAGCGAATGAAGTGCACCGTAATCCCTGGAGCTTTTTTATTTTAATTGATTCCGAAACTATGATCCTTTCCATTTTATGAAAAAATAACGAGTCATTAAAAATTTCTTTTGCAGCAAAGATACGCATTTTGAGTATTAATTCATCGTATCACTACTTAATACAAAGAAAAGTTATTTTCGATTGATATTTAGTTAAAGGAAAATAAACTGTTATTTCTTTTTGCAACAACTCATTTAATGTTCAAAATACCTTTGGAGAAAAACGAAAAGCTCATTAAAATGCGGATGCGAATTATTCAAGCATTTCAATCATGCATCTTTGCTAATGACAAGTTTAGAAATCTAAGGAAATAAATATTTCAAAGATAATTATTTTAAGTAAAAGCATTGTAGAAATATTTTTTGTTCGAATTTAATAGAAGTACTCTTAGAGAACTTTATTTAAAACAGCATTGTGTGTGTTTACATTTAAAAATATTTTTGAATTTATTTATTCCAAGATTCTATCTATATCATGCATTCTTTCATTTTTTTTTTTTCTAAAAGTAACGTTGGTTAGTGAAAGTATTCCCAAAAAACTTAAAATAAAAATAATGAAGCTCTGAAAAGTTAGTTTGTAATGGCAACCCAAAAAAATGTAGGGTTATATATCTGATGATTCCACTGGCGTGTCATGAGTTTGAGCCATAATACTACTGAAGACCAACCGAATAGAGGGCTGTGCGGCGGTATTTACCAAAGACCCATTTCCCGTTTGGAACGAGTGACGTTTCAACGGTCATGTAGTTTCTCGTGGGAAAGATCCCAGGGTGGACACCCCGGCGCTGATGTCCTAAGGGAAGTCAACTTCTGACCTCCCTTGATCTAGCCGACAGTAAGATGCCGACGCAGTTCCCATGCCAGCCGCCGGTTTCAAAGTACACCGCGAGGAAAGGGACTTGGACCAATAGAAGAATGGTTCCACCAAACACGTCCAAACAGAAGTGACTACTCATCACGTGTCACTTTCGTGGGCGTGACGTATTTCACCTCAAAAGAGACCCTGGAATCGCGAGAACAGCCAGAGTGAGTGACACCAGCCTCAGAGACAGATGATCTAACTTCGACAGTCTCTACAATTCCAATAGCTTCACCCGCATCTGCGCCCCGGGACTTCCAATAGCCTTACCAGCATTTGTTCCACTAGCACTTTTCCAGCTCGTTTCAACGCCGCCTTCAACGTTCAGGTTTTATTATTGCCTGTAGCAGAACATTACCGTCCCGGCAATACCGCCGCGGCAGCTGATACATGTTAAATCTGCCGAGTCTTTAAGTCCTCAAGTCGGTGCGGAGTGATATTTTAGAGAGTAGGTTCTAGCTTTATTGTCTTGCTCGTCACTTGATTATGGTTCAAAATTAAGAGGTCCGTCAACAATATCCATCATGTTTCATTATAATGTGTCTTCCTCATTCACTTTGAAGATTGCATTTTTTATTTATTTTTAAACGCGAAGTAATTGTAGGCGTTGTAGCCACAAGAAATCCCACACAATTTATCCATAATAATAAATATAATAAAACTATTTTTAATTTATTAATCTAAAACCAATAATCTTATATATAAATTTAAATGTTTGCAAATGTGTCTGAGACTTAAACAAATCTTCACCGTTCTTCGTTTCAATTCAGGGATATCCACTGATGTTTCAAATAAGCCATAAGCTTATTCCGTCAAACATAATTTTAAATGCATTCTTGGAGAATTGTTTACTGAACGCCCTTGCTTAAGGTAGAGTATTTGTATATGCACTATGTCGCCAAATGCGGTGATATGCAGACAATAGTGAAAAAGCGTCCTTTCCCATGTTGTTAAAACGATTACTGTATTTGACGATAAAATTTGATTTGGCCACATTTGAGAATGGGTTTTGCAGAATTCAACTAATATTGAAGAGTAGGGAGTTTACTTGAGTTATGCCTAAAAATTCCCGTTTTCTTTTCAACAATCAGACCTACAGCCTTAAAGGTTGGCAAACATATTTCTTTTATGGAGTAGAAATTCACTGAAAACGTGTTTGAGGTTTTTCGGGAAATGACTCCCAAGAGATGGGATCACGAGAACGTTATAGATCAGGGGTGGGTAGACTTTTTCAGAGTACGCGCGGGCTACTTCTAATGTTTTTAAAGTGTTGTGGTCCACCCATTAGCGTAGGTGTAGCCTTTCTGTTTTAGAATTGTATTACAAATTACTATACTAGACAGTAACGCGCGTGGACGTATTCAATGCAGCGTGCAGAGAATATACGTAGTCCAATGAATCTGAAGCCAATGTATGTACTTATTTTGTTCATTGCCGTGTCCCACGTTATCTCAGAACAAAAATTCAACAAAAGAACTCAATCTCGTGGAAGCGCGGAATGTCGGATCATTCCTCAATAGCTAATTCCATGCTACCGCTGGAAAGGCTCATGAACAAAATTTATTCTTCCTTTACGTCGGCTTGTGGGGGAAAATACCTTTCCTCCGCTGACATCGTAGTAATCACCTTTTTTGTCTAAAACTACAGTGATCGTGTGAAGTTTTATCGTGGGCTTTCAGCGAAAGTAGACTCATGGACAAAAAAAAAAAAAAAAAAATTAGCGCATCAAGAAGGAGGACTTAATGTCCCTTCCTGTTATTGATAAATATGCTGCGTTTCAAAAAAATCAAGTCATGTTCTTTTTTATCAAGAATTGATGACTTTAAAAATGATTTTGAGTACAATCGAAAGTAATGGTATGTTTTAGATATTAATAAATCAAAAACAGTATATACCACAAACATCACGAAATACCCAGTGATGTGGGTGTATAATGGATAGTAATTAATATAATAACATAAAAAATAATTAAAAAATAAGTAAAATGTCAAAAAATTCAAAAGCAAAACTTCGACATATTTGTTAGCATAGTGTTTATATAATCATGGAGAAAAAATTACGCGACAATATTCAATAACATCTCATAATATTAAAAAAAACCGGTTTTTGTCGTTGCATTAAAATTTTTTTTAAGTGACAATATGCTCAACAATATAAAATGAGATGTAAGCTAGATTACACTTCAAGTAAAGGAGTGTTATCTTAAAATTTATATTTAAAATTTCTTTAATCAAAAAGGTTTACTTTTATTGCGTTACTAATAATTTTGATTAGTCTAGGAGAGTATTTTTTTTACCTGGCAGAAAGAAAATTTCTGTCCTTGAAAAAATACAGAAAAGAAATTTTTCGATACTACGAGTAACTTAATGCTACATACTTTAAATGTTACATTTTTTGCTATCAGATCAAGTTATCGTAACTATATATAAAGTTGTGCGTTAAAAAAAGATAGTTTCTTATCGAAAATGTTTCCTGTCCCTTACTCCCTTTCATGTAGCAGCAAAAATATAACTAAGCTAAACTTTAAAGCGGTTTCTCATTTTTTTTTTATCATATTATTACAAGTTATAAAGTTATTTTCGATTAAAAAAAGTTTTTAAAAGGAAGCAGAAGTAAGCTTTATTCTATTTATGTTTTTAAGAGGTGGAGAATATTGGTAGATACAAAATTGTTTCTATTTTAAAGATTTTATTTTAATTATACGAGGTAATTCTTAACTTGTAGCCATAAAACGAGCGAAATTATGATTAACTATGTCGTGTCTTTATCAGATACAATCTATTTTTCACTTTTAGTTCGTAGCTTAAAAAGTTTCCTATGGTAGAACACTTTTTCCATTTAAAAAAAATATTTTTGTTCCATTCTGTGTTCTTAAATTAGTGTTCTTCAGGTTTTAACTTAATAAAACATCAAAAAGGATTTTTTTTCAATAGTGTTTAGTCAGCCTGGGAATTTCCTTCATGCCTATAAGTTTTTTTTTCCCCCAATATGTTGCAATATAGTACAATACAATTATTTTTTTTATTTAAACAAATACGAAAAAAGGGGGATAAAAACGGTCGTAAATGAGATTTTTCATTTATCAATTTATGTTTTTTTTACGTTACGTGCGAATTTTTTTCAAAATTTCTTTGAATCTCAAATTTTACTTATATGCAAATAAATTGAGTCCTTTAACACTAGAACATCGGTTGGTGTCGATTGGACAACAAAGCGTGTTTAGTTTATTCTTCTTTCCGCATTTTTGCAGGGAATTTGGAAATTGTCCGTGGCTTTTAATCATTTTTAATGATGATTACGCAGAAAAAGTTATTTTGGTCCTAGGTTAATTGGGGAGAAATTTATCAACTAAATATACCTAGAACTTCCGCTGGTGACGTTTCGACATCAAGGGAATTTATCATTATAAATAGCTGTCGTTCAGCAAAAGATAGTTCACTAAGTAAATATCATTAGTAAAACAAACTTTTGGATGTAATATCACACATTTAATTGACCTTGAATGTAGTGTTATTGGGTTCACAGGGGAAATGAGTCAGTAATAATAAAATCGTTGTGTCTAAGTGTTTCCGTTAAATAGTATCTGCTTATCTTTTCAGTAAAAAATTATTCGATTTTGAAATCCAGTGTAAAACAGACACCCTGAAGCGATGATTCGTAGAAAAGGTCTAAGCCTTGATGGAATTGCTAATTTTTTGTGACAGTTCTCTAAGAAGGAATCGGATGGTGGTGAGCTGTGTGTGTGTGTGTGTGTCTTGTTCTAATTTAGATTCCGATGAAGACATAAGATTGAGTGACTTCAAAGAATCTGAAGAAAGTGCAGATGAAATTAATAATGTTCTAGTAAATCCTGATATATATGTAGCTAGGGATGGCACAGAGTTGATACCGCATAATAGTAATGTTCCTGGCAGATTCCAAATGTTTAGCGACAAAGCCGTGGTTTATCAAGCTTCGCGAAACATAATATCAATGTCAGTTTTTGTATGACATAAAGGGTCATAATATATGATAAGTGCATTAAATAGTATTAAAAAGTCTTAAAACTAAACCCTACTGAGTATTAGTCTTACAATTATTTAGTTATTACAATTGTTTATGTTTTTTTTTTATATCGCGGTGTCGAAACGACACCGGTGGACGTCAAGCTTTCGAAAAGCTAATCGAAAAGCTTTCAAATAAGATAACGGAAAAGAATATCTGAAAAATATTTTGCAGTCAGCTTAGAGAGACATTTAAGCTGTCCGAATCGGCAGCTGTTTGTACTAATTTTGGACCTCAAATTTGACTTCAAATTTAATAACGTTTGTTCCAACAATGTTGTATATGAATAATAAGTAAGGTGTTGATATAGGCTTGCCTGGTGTAATTGGAATTGCCAGAAGTTTAGACACCTACCCACAAGCCCATTACATGCATAAAAGAATTTATATATTTTGTATCTAATTTTTCACATCGATCCATTTTTTTCGTAATTACAATCCAATTTTTTCAATATCGATAACTGTCGAAATTTTAAGTCTAACCTATTTGTGATTACTTTTTTTTTCGATCTTACTAAGTTATTTACTTCCGTAACAAAAATAAGATTGTCCAGTTATTTGGGTCCAGTTATAGATAAAATTATGTGTTAATTTTTGTTGTTACTAATGCCACTTGATCGGCAAAGGCCAGATCGAGGCCCACGAAATTCTTCATGGCAAAGGGCTAAGTGACGCCTGTCCTTAGCCATAGCTTTGAGCACCATACAGGTGACAGTACGATTTGGCTCGATTCCACCCCAATTTAGAGGGAGAACCCTCTGGGGTTGGTCAGAGGCCTCCCACCTCTCTTCCCCTTCCAACAACCTCACGAGAGGACTTGCGGCTTGACAGCTATTTAGAGTACCTCCATGCCACGCAGGCACTATACATTTACAAACATCCATGTCTTATCCGGGATTCGAACCCAGTCCCTACGCCACAGCAGTCAGCGTCGCTAACCACTATACCAGATGGGCGATTGTGTTAATTTTTAATCGTTACAAACACCTAATGCATAAGTTTTTATAAGAAGATTAGATATAAATACTGTGACGGCTCACGCGTCCTTTCTTTAACATAACCTCTGTGTTCTTTGACGGCCACGATTAATGGCAAATCTTTTCCAACCGAAATCCAAGAAGTGAAACGAAGGATAGATGCAAATAAGATAACCTTTAAAAGGACAGAAGTTTTAGTAAGCGCGATGGCAATTTAGAGAAAGTTCAATGCAGAAAAGGTAGAAGTGTAAATTGACGGCCTACCCAAGAATCACGGAAATCTCGCCATTAATACAAGGTACATACCATTGTACTCGAGCCTAACGGAATATCTGGAGTTGATTGAACCGGTGCTTGAAAATTCAAGGTAGGAAGATTATTTTCCGAATTCGAATATATTATTAGTAATGAGAATAGGCGGAATATATAATTATATAGATAAGGGATCCAATTGCGCTATCTGTGTTAACTACGGCTACGTGTTTTGGTTTATTCTCACTTAATATAAGTTTGTTCGATATATAAGTAATTTAAGTTAAACTCTTAATAAAAGTTAGATTAAGAATTCTAAAATGTCTCTTCCTTTCGAGAATCCCACACTTCTAACTTACGCTGAAACCCCACGATATGGTCGACAAAGATCGACCATATCACAACTATACCGGTAGGGCGACTGTGTTAATTTTTAATCTTTACAAACAGCTAATACATAAGTTTTTATAAGAAGATTAGATATAAATACTAAGTAATTAAAATATTTTTTTCAACTAACAAACTATTTGTACTTTCTCATAATAATAATTTAAATAAATTTTTTTTTTTTGTAATCGTATTTTAAGCATAAAAATGGAATAGGAATGCATGTATGGAAATGCCAAACTCCAGCAACAAACCTTTCTTTTGATTCATTCAAAAACATACATTTTTCTGATAAAAGTAAAGCTTCAACGCGTATTTTCTTTCTATTTATAGGGAAGAAAATATATCGAGGTAAGAAATTCGTCTTTTTACCTGGGAAACATTTTCACTGCACTAAAAGCACTCGGAATATTTGAAGGATTGAAAGATTTTTATGCTTTTTTTCCCCTTACTTCGCTCGCTTTATGATCTATAGAATGGAAAAACTGAAACGACGCTTATGCATTGTATTTCATTTTTTTCAGCATGAAACTTATTTATTGACGTGTTCTATTAGATAAAATTGATAATTTTGTGCACTATGTTTTTCTTTTTATGATCTATACTGGCTGGAGTTAGCTACACGTATCGTTAATTACGTTATATTATTTATTACGTATAGTCTGGATGATAAAATACAAATACCATAATTTTTTTATGGTTTTATCTTTGATGGTAGCTTACGATTAGTAATTCGAAAGATCCAACGAAAAATTAGCAAATAGAAGATTGGTTCGAGATAATACGCATGTAGCTTACTAGTAAGTTAATGGGTCCATATATATATTTTCGGAAAATATATAAATAAAGATGTTCTGGTGTAATGTGAAGAAATGGCATATTATTCGTTAGGTACTGTAATACCTGTGTCTTACAGAAATTACTAACAACAAAACATTCGCAGCGAACCTTTTCTTTATCTGAAAAAAAACATTAACATTTGTTGATTTTGTTAATAATAATTTGATGTGAACAAAGATAAACTTCGTTGTTAAAATAGCTTTTGTTTCCGAACATAAGCCGACCTGATTATAAGCTAAATGTGTGGTTTTTTTTTTGTTTTTTTTTATTACCAAAATTTCGAAACCCGTAAATAAAGCAAATTGGTAAAAAATAAATATATAAATCTCGTAATTTTCAAACATGTTGCCGTAATGGTGAGAACGATGCTGCTAGATTAAAAATTGTGACAAATTATTCAATCGAATTGCAGTAAATAAAAAGCCAGACGTTAACGATGATTTTTTTATTCCTAGTGATACTATATGTTGCTAAAACTTTTTCTATGAACTTTCTATCTTGTAAAACATATGTGTTTGTTTTCTTTTCTGTGCTATTTTTGTTTTCTTTTGTTTAGAAAATGAACAAGAGGGGAATAAGAACTTATTTATGGCTAATTTCAAACTACAGAGACTTATACATCTTAAGGAGTGAATCTGAATTTTGCGAAGTACTTAGAAACTCGATATCTGACTCTGAAGAACTTTGTTTCTATTTTAAAAATTCGTGTTCCTTTTTCCCCCCTGTTTCATTTAAATCATCCAAAAATTTAAGGATTAAAATAACTTACGCATGCCTAACAAAAAATATTAAAAAACCCTTTTTTCCTGAACTGATTCTTTTCTCTAGATTAGTGTGTATTATACATTCCTCCACCTTACTTTAACTATAATAAAGGTTGCAAAAATTCTATGGTTATATACGGTATACGAAAAAGAAATATACGGTTATAAATCATACAACTATTTGGTTCTTTGCTTTTGTTACCTTGTTAAAAGTAACCATAAAATCTCTGTATAAGACTTGCTTGGTGTTTTGAATAAATTAAGATTTTTTTGTTTGTTTTTAAATATAAAGATAAAAACAATCATAACATTGATTTGGAATCAGAAACATTCATTAAGTGCGTCAAACGGATATTTTTTTAAGAAATCAACTTTTGAAGAAGTATGTTTTATTACCTTTCTCTTCCCAGACAAATAACTTGCTTTTTATAGACTGAACTCCAGACATTCCTAACATAACAAATGCTACAAAGCCATAAGAATTATTCATTTATAGATTTCCAAATATATATTTATGCGTGGTTTGTTTTGATGGACACAGTAGCTATACATTATTATAGTTTCTTGATTTAAGAGTTCGGATCTAGGTTATAAAAATATATCTAAGCCTATACTGCTATGCTCGTATGGATAATGAAATAAGTTTGTCTCTTATTTAATTCCATTCGCTCTTTTTTTTCCGATTTTATGAAAATTTAGTATTATTTAAATATTATTCATTCTGATTATTAAACAATATATACCAGTCTAGAAATATTTTGCTATCTGAACGTTACATCATCATTGAATGTAAGAATAGAACATTTTTACATACTTTTACACAACTAACCAGTTATCATTGCACTATCACATATAAATTAAGCATTTTTTTTAAAAAAAGATTTCATCTATACTCATTTCTAACTTAATTGAAACAATAAAAATCTACACTTAACACACGTTTCATATTCTTCTATACAGACTACATCATGGTAATGCCATGCTCTCTCTCACTAATAAAGACTAGATGTATTTGGTATTCAACCCCATTATTAAAAATGACTTAAATCCTAAGCTGCGGCACAAAAAATAACGTTATAAATGCATTCCCCGGTTTAATTATAGGTTATACACATCTACTATAATTCTGAAAATAAATGTAATGGTATGCCTAAAATATTAATACGTATGATTTTTCGTCATAGTATAATTACAGGGAGGCACACACATGACATATTGTGGTTGATTCGACTGACATAATATTATGACTATTGTAATTAGTCGTAACTGTTAGATAAGTAATGAATCTCAATGTCTTAAATCAAGCTAATAATTAAGAACTTAATTTGGCTAACTGTGATCCATTATCGTCATCGTCCTTAAGTAGATCTTACAGAACGATTTAAATATTATATGTAAATGTTAATTTATGTACTCTTATTATTTGTAAAGCTACATAAATTTATCTAGAGGGCTGAAAATATAAACAATTTTCAAACAAATACAATCCTTTTTTATTTAAATTAAATATTTCGAATATTTTACAAATTATTTAAAAAGGAATGGGGCTTCAGAAAAGTGTAAAATGTTTAAAATGTAATCATAATTTTAAAAATTATAAGCATACGAAAATAAAAAAACATTTCTTTAAGAAATATTAGTTAAGTTTTACTTTGCGGATGCTATTTTCTAAAATAGTAGCTTTAATTATTAGCTATAAGTTGATTTATAAAGTTAAATGTATCCTTATTACACTGTAGTATTTTTATATAAATAGAATAATAGACTATATTTTTGAAAAATAAAAAAATTACATTTTCAAATTTTTTTTAAAAAAATTTCAATGTTTTTCAAATATTTTGAAATACAAAAGATATAGTATTCTTAAATGATGTAGGGTTTAAAGAGTATGATATATTTTATAATTCTATAAAGTTTTATATATCAGAGGCTAATATTTTAGAAAATAACGTGCACAACGCAAAAATTACTTAATATTTGTTGCTTATTTTCATATGGTTATAATTTTTAAAATTATGATTATATTTCAAATATTTTGTACTTTTTTGAAGCCATAATCCTTTTTAATTCATATGTAAAAATTCGAATCAATTAATTAATATTTAAAAGGATTATACCAGTTTGAAAATTGTTTATGTTTTCCTCCCTCTAGAGAAATTTAACACCCCTGAGACCCCATAATGCAGAATATATTCTGCCAGAATTAATATTCTTCAATATTTTATTGCTATAGGCATACATATACTCTACTTTGGCTAATTTTTTTCTAACCTTACTTATATTTTTACTTTGCTTATTTATAAGTATATATCTATTTAGTATAAATTATTATTAATATTTATTATATATCTATATCACAAAAACGCTTTTCTAATTTTTTATTCACATTTTAAGACTGTTAGGGTTAATTTTTTAAATTGGCACTGAAAATGATAAAAAATTGAAGTGAACCGCTACAAAGCAAAAAATATAATTGTGCTGTAGAAGAATTTTTATCTAATTCATATATTCCTGATTAAATTTTGCTAAAATTAATTATTATTTTTTTATCATCTCTTATTCCTGAAATTTACTTTTGACTATACAATGGACAATATTCACTGCACTTAGTTGAAACTAACGCTCCCACCCTGGAACGTAGACAGTACCCGCACGATCGTGCGGGTTGGGCGTTACCTGTGAAACAGGTCACCTATAAAATTTTACGAGTTACACATTTTTAGCTCAAAGTTGATAGAAGAAACAATCTTAATTCAACTAAAATTGTTACAAACAAGGAAAATATTGATGTATAATTAACTCTTTTATTAATTCGTTATTTATTTACTGTAAAAAATATTTTGTTTTGTTTTTGGCAAGTATAAATATCCATTGCATTTTTCACAACATGTTTTCGAACTGTTTTCGTAGTTTTCAAATCTGCACTTGCGAGGCTTTGAAATGTCATCAACAAATGCAAAATGGTTACACATGTCAAGCGCTTTTATCCTGGAATGGCCAGGATAAAAGCCATGACATGTATATCAGGTGAATTATAAAGCTTCGATCTTTTTGCGAGTGAGATTACTACTTTGTTATCTTAGTATTGTTATCTTCATCATCAGTTAATGCTTTTGTTAGTAGGTGGGGAGGCTGATAACGCTTCAACTATCTCTAAATTAAATTTTAAGCGATCCATTTTAATTTTTAGAGGAATTTTATTTGATATTGCATCTTGTTTGCACACACAAAAACCAAGAATTTGTTAGAACTAAAACAATGAAATGAATGGGCTCAAGAGACTTTTATGGTAAAAAATGATTCAAAACTGTCTTTCCATTTCTAATATTCCCATGTTTTTTCTTCGTTGCTCTCATCTGAACTTGATTCTCCTTCCTGCTACGCGATTCATATGTTTTATTCAAGCAATGTCATCATCCTAGAGATCACTAAGTTCTGATCTAAGTTCAATCTGATTTGTTCATCAATTGAAATATTCTTTCTGTGATAATTCTTCTTTTAGATACCTGAAAAAGTTTTTGGTTAGAAATTAACACAGTATTGCATTAAAAATAGTAAACTGTATCAGAAAATTTTATTATTTAACTAAATATATATATATATATATATATATCTGTGGGGAGGATAAAAATGCCATATACCTCAACAAATGTATGAAAAAGAAAATTAATTGCAAAAAAGAGAGAGAGAAAGAAAAAAAGGGACTCGTCCAAGGCAACCCCCAAGAAAATTTGGTATTAATTATTATTATTATATAACTATATATTTTATTTTTATGTAGGCTTGCATCAAAATTATTGAAACAGAAAAGAAATCTCACACATGGCAAGAATTTATCTTTATAGCTGCAGAGACTCAAGTAACGCCCAGCTCGCACGATCGTGCGGGTAACGAAATCTCGTGTCCTGCAAGCCACATTAATAGAGTATAATTAATATATTTTTTATTTTACAATTATTTAAACTAATACAAAAATTTGTATCGAAGCAATTAGAAATATATTGATAATTACCATTTTACGACAAATAAGAAGACGTGTTTTCGTTGTATTTGAAAAAAAAGCTAGATTTTCCAGGTGAAAGTAAAACATGGAACACAACCATCGTCTGTTGATAAAAAGAGTAACACCTTACACTTTCTGCAAACCGGCTCAATCGTTAGATTCACGATTTTCTTACATACGACTATTCCAAAAGCAAAAACGTACAAGCATATCTAACCCACACTTAAAGGGATATATATATGAATGCTTATTTGAAAATTTCTTTAAAAAATTATAGCTTCTAAACTTAATCATTATAAATGTATTATAAATTTTTAAATCATTATAAGTTTTAAATTATAAATTATATAAAAAGATCATTATAAATTATAAAATCATTATAATTTTTTTTGTTAGTGTCAGAGGAAATATTTTAAGATATATGAAACATTCTTCACAGCATGCAGAGTGTACTTATAAAAAGCAAACATTTAGATGTTTTTGTTTTCGCCAATTATAAAACTAAAAATAGTGTAAAAACTTTAAAACAGAAAATTAAAATAAAATTGAAAATTCATAAAATTGAATTAAAATAAATTTAAGTATTATGCGCTTAGTTATAAGAAATAAAAAATGTGCCTTTTTTTCTTTTTTTTTTTTTGAACATTTTAAGCAAAAGATTTGTCCGCTTAAGGGGTTAAGTGCTGAAAAGACAGCATCTTTATTGATTAGCGAATCTACACACAATTCAGAAACTGCACAAATACTTTAAACTCATTGATCCAGATGCATGATATACATTCACTCAACTGAAAAAAAAAGACAAATGCGTCTTACTTTCATGCATCGTTAGCCATTTCCGCAGCAAACCCCAAGTAACACCGTCGAGTAAGGAAGCAGAGAAATAAAATAAAAAAAGTAGAAAACGTTATTTTCCACCGCAATATTCGATCGGTTAATGTCCCTCCGAAAACCGACCTTTTTATTTCCTCTTCCTCCGATATATTCGATGATGGATGTGTGTGGAGCCTGGGGCAAACAAAACTTATGTTTGCACCCCTGTATTTTTGGAGTCTAGGTAAACCCGACCCGACGAGGGGATAGAAGGGACATGTGATTTCGACAGTAAATATTGGTGGCAGTGTATGAAAATATTTCGTTACTGTGTGCTCACGTGCATGTGTTTTCGATGTATTTTGTAATCATTTCATTTCCTTCGGTACTGGAATTAGATTCAATCTAGATTACTATGGGATTTAAAAACGCTTTTTATTTAAATGTTAAGTAATGTTCTTTGCATATTTATGTTCAGTGCTGTTATATAAAATCTATATAATTTTAAACACTACAGAAATATATTTTTTTAAAATTGGATTAAATATTTTATTTTAAAGGAGAAGCCTAGGTAAATTAGGGGTTAAGGATTAATGGATTATTAATGGGGGATTAATGTGGGATAAGGATAAGGGGATAAGAAGATTAATGGGGGTAAGGATAATGGATAAGGGTTATTAATGGATTGGATGATAAAATAATTTAGTTATGATATTGAGGCTGAACATTCTGAGAATTAAAAGAGAAATATTTGTCTTAGATAATATCTTTATATGAATGTAGTTAATTGTGTCGAATAAATACAGAGCCATGCCTTGAAATAACAACTGTTAACCTAAATTAAACCTCAGTTTGTGTAACTCGATGATGATGTCGTGTCCATGGTGAGACCAAATTAGATAGTACCATATACTCAGATGACTGTTTTAGCAATGTGTTCAATATTATCCACATAGAGGTTTGTTGACGAAAACAGCACCCCTGTTTCTTGAAGAGCAGCAAGAATAGCTGGACAGTGAAAAATATAAATAGGTGTTAGCTCTGTATCGGTACCATTATCAAAATTCCTATAAGTTCTTCTAGCACATCCCTATGAATTTTCATTCTTCTGTGATGACCTGTTCTAAGCCTAGCAATGACATTTGTTATAAGGAGGTATCTACGTATATTACAGAGTTAATGCTTTACTGGAATTGACATCTCTCTCAAATTGAAAGTTGCGACAGCATTTGTTGACTAATAAGGAAACATTGACAAAATTGTCATTATGGAGATTTCTAGCCTCTTTCTCCAGTTTCTCTGCATTTTCACTGTCAGTAATGTCAATATGTGAGAAGAACCATTGGAGAAAGCAGATTTTATTTAATTCATGTAATCTGAAAAGGCGAGAGAAGTACCATGAACCTCTATTTAGAATTGACTGGTTTGATTGATTGATTATTAACGTCGCATTGTTCAGTTATACGAGGGCTTTTGGCGACGGACCACGTAATTTTGAACCATGGCCAAGTGACGTGGACGACACCTGAGCTGGCACCCCCTCTTCTAACTACCACACCACACCAACGGGAGAACGTTTCAGCTCTCGACAGATTTAGCGTGCATCGCTGCCCTACACGGCGAGTCTTTAGTGGTACTGGGCTCGAACTCGTGACAATGCAAGCCACGATCCGATACCTATACCACTCGGCTACCGCGGCCACTAGAATTGACTGGAGGGCTGCTTTTGAGAATCATGGAAAAATGTGATGTCATTGCCATAAGGCTGTTTGTTTTCGGTCAATGTTAAAGAATAGGACCCGAATTCGGAATATTTTTCAGATATAAAGGAAATGAAAAATTAATATGATATTCTGAATTCACTAACCTTAAGAGAGTAGCATTTTAAACCATACATCTCCTTTTTAACCCAGTTGATCCATTTTTTCTCTTATGAAATGTGTTTCACGTTTTTTCTCCTATACCGTAATGTCAAATGGGCTACGCCTTCACGTATTAAAACGAAAAAATATTCATGGAATAATTTGAAATTTTTAAAAACACTATATTGTTAACAGAGTTATGAGTTATAATATTGCAGATTTCCATGGAAATTGAGACATTGCTCTGTCTGAAAATGTGCTTCGCGTTTAGTTCAAGCTCTCGTACTTTTACCGAAAACAGCCGTAAAGAAGTTGAACTGTGGAAGGTATTTTATTTAATACCGAAAGGATATACCAATAGAAGCATTCGCCGATTCTCCACCTGGGGACGCGCTCTCTAAGGGTTACAGACACCCCCGAGAGGTACACCTCGATGAAAAAGGAAGCAAGCTTCATTAACGCTTATTATTCTAGATATAAAATTAAATTAGGTTCATATATTTCTGAGCTGCATTTTATGATGCATTCTTTCAATCCTAATTACAGGTAAATATATTAGTTTCGATACAAAAAGACAACACAATTTTTCGAAATTTAACGATTATGCTCCGAATTGAAATTCCGCAGTATCTTTTCAAAAAATAAACTTCCACATTACAATGGATTACATTGCAATGGACTTCCCATATTTCACTTAACTTTAATCGATCATAACATCCGATCAATATAAAAAAGTTATTTTTTAACTCTTTCTTCTAAATATGCCTAGAAAGGGAATTGATGAATTTTAATCCAGGAATTAAAGTATCAGAAAATTATATTGATTTTAGATAGAAAGTAATTCAATCACACTTATATTAATTCTAATGAAATGGAATATTTATGGAAATAGTTATAGGATATATATATATACGTATGTATTCGTTATATTTTTTTTACTATGATTGGGAAACAGTGATAGTACGTGCACAGAAATGTCAAATTATACACAATACATCTTTAAACACCTTAAATTCCGGCGCATAACGCCCACATTTAACAATAAAATGAGATCAAATTAATCAAATTAATTACGGGTGCGAGTATAAAATGATTGCTTCAAAAATGAAGAGACGAGCATTAAAAAATTTAGATTTCTATGTAGATCGAAACACCGCTGATTTAAGAGAAATGACATTTCTAATGAATTTTTTTAAGGCGTTATAGATCTAGATACCTGTAGTCCTGGGATAATATCTTGAATCAAAATTACATCAAAACATAATAGCATTCCAAAGCATATATATTCATAGAAAAGGGGGTGCACGTTATATTATTTCGCGTTTCAAGTATTTTTAATTTTTAGATATATTCGTCGTATACGACAAATATATCTAAAAATTAAAAATACTTGAAAGCATGGGTGCACGTTATACGAAGTATTTTATGGTAATTAATATTATTCAATTGATCAGGAAGAAAAAAAAATAAAGTTAAATTCTTATAAATGTAAAACCTCAACATATCGGAAAATTGAAATCTTTGGACATTATTTTATGATATTTTATTATTAATTTGTAATTCATATGAATTTTGTTTGAATTTTAATATCAATTTTAATTTCAAACTTCATTTGTTTGACAATTTTTTGGGATCCTAATATAATATATCAAGATAGTGTTTTGATTTTGTAAGGATTTTGTTCTCATTGGTGATGCTGTTAAACTATTATTTTTGTTACATATTTTTGAAATAAATTAAACTGCATTGTTTGTTTTTTTAAAGTTATAATGTGGCATAAGCTATTCCACTAGCACAACTGCGCATTTAATATTCTTCATGTTCTAATATAAGTATATCTTCTTAAAATTGAATTCAGAAACTTTTGTATAAGACTTAGTCTCGGTACAATTCCAATTTCTTTATTTTTTTCTGAATGAAAATTAACTAAATTAACTCAACTATTTTCACATTTTAAATTTTTACATGGTTCTAGAAAAATTCCAAGAAAAAGCCGCCGTTGTCCTGATCAGGAATAACTATTTCCAGATTTGGCGACTAAAAGAAAGTGTTCTTTATATGAAAAAGGGGAGTTGCGTCAGCAATTTCTTACCATAATAAAAACACTTGTCTAGTTTTCCTGAAAATGAAAATAAATAAATAATAGTTTAAAAAAAAACTAAAAAACACGTTTTTATGGTTAATCGAACTAAAAAATAAAACACACAAAAAATTCTTAGTATAAGAAAAGAATGATTAACATAGAAAATTAATGTCATTGTGTTTTAAAAGTGAGGGGTGCTGTATTTAAATTGCTATGATTTATTTCTAGTTCTGTTCCGAAATACTGAGTTAGTGTAAAAATGTACTACAAAGCACCCCACGCTTTTACCACAATGACATTCATTTTCTTGTTAGTCATTTTATTCTTATATTAAGAATAATTTATACTTTTTTAGTTCAATTAACCATAAAAGCGTGTTTTTCAGTTTTTTTAAAATATAATTTATTTTCGCCGGACTTCGTTTTACATTAACATGATTTTGAATTGTACATGGTAAAGCGCAAGGAAAAAAGTAAACAATCATCAATAATTATCTACAATTATTTAATTATGTAAGCATAAACCAGCCAGAAGTCTGGAAAACAACGTTTAAAGATCGGCCTACAAATGTAGGAAGCTTTCTAAAACTACAAAGATGTGCTTAGTCGGATACCAACAGTTTTATTAAGATCTTTCAATAGGTAAACGACACACATATTTTCTGTTAAAAATATCTAGGGCGCAAAATATTTCGAGAAAAGATTATTTTACTCAAAATAACAATACCTAATAAGAATCTTCCTTAACCCGCGATCACTCGCGCGGGGTGTTCTGTACACCCCAGCAACAAGAAAATCCTCCCAGGATTCTAAAAAGAATGCGCAGAACCACGATTTTTTCTGTAGCTGCACCTTTTAGGTCCTTGGACCTTCAGGCCGGATGAAATCCCTCTTTCTCGAACGAGTGGAATGTAATGACATTCAAAAGTTTATCTGGGGGCCTGAGAGCTCCCGCGAGAAGTTGAGTATATGTATACAGTCTGCTCTGAATGTTTGGAAAATGATTAAAATATTATTTTTCTACTTTCTACTATCATTATCTCATTAATTATAAAGTATATTTATTACTGGTATATACGTTTTATATATACTGGTTTATGAAAAAATATAAAATTATGTGTTTTAAAATGAAAATTTTGTATGTTTAGTTTAAATTAATGTTAATCTGATTTGTATGCAATAAATTTAACAATTTTATTTGCATAATACAAAAAACATCTTGTACTTTATAAGTATGTATCATAATGACTTAATTTTATTTTCATAATTAAATACACGTGTTAAAAAAGTTTGGGGTGTTCTCTACACCCCGCGAGTGACGACGGTAGCAAAACTAGGCGCGAGTGATCGCGGGTTAATTTAAACATAATAATCTAATAAGAATATTTTAATTTAACGTACGTGATAGATCATTCTAATGAAGACATCATTTTATTATAAATGAATTCATATTCTATAAACAAAAAGTGTCAAATAATTATTCAATATTTTTATTATTATAATCAAAATATTTACCCTTTATTAAATACATAAATGTATATACAAATCTAAATTCCTGCAGTTGTTGTTACATCACTTTCTGCATGGTGTTTCAATTAAATAATAGTTGTTTGATAAATGATCTTGGGACACTGTGAACCACACACTCTTTTCTCTGTATAATACGCATCACTTTTGCAGTTTTTCTAGAAACAAATCTCCCATGTAAAAATAAGAGTTTAGAATAGACAAAAATTTGATCTTGCTTCAAATTCATCATTTTTCGTAAATACATAAGGAAACATTTGGATGAAAGGATTTCTTTACCAGCTGTTTAGGACAGTGAGACCTAGGTTAAATTGAAATAATACGCTAGAAAATAAACTGACAAAAGTTATGCACGATAACATCATAAAAAGAGGAAAATGCTTTTAATTACCATTCAATTTAATTTAACCTTAAATTTATGGCATGCTACCCAGTGATAAATATATTACTAATTAGAAAATATGATTATTAAAAAGTATATTTATAATTAAAATATAATTATTTGCTGTATTGATTAAATGCCTACCTGGTGTCAAGAGACATATATTACTAACATTTCATAACTAAAATTGCTTTGGTTGTAATTTTTTTTCCCTTCAAATTACTTGAGTTTGCCCAAATTACATGTGTTTTCTATAAAATTTAATATGTGTAGAATCTCTTTTACGACGCTGGCCTCTTAAAATCTACTAAATTTATCGTTAGCATAAATATATAAATAAATGCATTTAATTCTTATATAAAATATTGTGGACAACAAAGGTGATAAAGTAACTAAATATTTGTTTAATATATTATTTCTCAGTAAAGATGGTACTAAAAGGTGAAAAAAAGGTAGCATTAACGATTGAAATTAATTAGTGAGGAAATGCCATTAAAATGTTATGGAATGGGTCATCAAATCACCACCTTGTCCATATAAAATTTTTATTGCTAAGCGAATAAGGTGCTTTAATGATTAAGTTAAAGTTACTTTCCTGGAAAATAATTGAACATAATTTGATAATAATTTTATTATATATATTGTCCTAAACTTACGGGGCAACTCATCAATTTGTTTTAATTTCTACAACTATTGGGACAGACTTTATGAAGAAATAGGGGACATCACAAGGATTCAAATTTGCAAAACAACCCATGGGTGGAGACGTCTTCCTTCGGCGTTAGGTGGCATTGTTCATAAGAACATAAAAAAGAAAACAGACCTACTTTACCACCGTTATTTGAGCATTCATTGTCCGCAGAGGAGTATGAAACGTTTTACGAACACAGAGCTGACAGATATGCACCTGATTTAAGGATTGCCTGAAGGAAATGCACGGACAGCACAAAGATAGAATGTATTGCAAAAGGTTCCCATGGAGGGATGCACCGGACCACTGGATGCGTACTAATTTTCATCACAATTTGTGTGGATATGGATCATTGAGGGTGGGGGACTTGAGGGACTTAAATTCCCAGTATGACCCAGCTTTAGCCAATTAATATTTCAGATGATCTCAGACTTCTGTCTTGGTTTCTTGTACCTGTTACATTATTTTCCCAAGACGATTCCGAACATCGGTTGCAATGAAAAAAAGAATCTTTTTGTGATGTCTCCTAACCCCCCCCCCCCCATTTTATCTATATTTACATGTAAGATAAATTGCCTCACTCTTACTTATGAACTGACCCATTCACTCATAATGAAACATCTGGAGTTCGAAAGCATACAGACTGAAAAATTTGGCAAGCATATTTCTTTTGTCAATTAGAGATCAACTAGAAAAGGGCTTTGCGAAAATGGACTCCGAAGGGTGATTTAGGGGCGTTATATACAAAAATATTGGTTTTTGAATTATTAGACCCGTTATTGTTGATAGTTATGCCCCCTGATCGGCAGTAACATCATCAAGTTCCATGAAATTCATCGCAGCTAAGGGCTACATTCTTACGCCTGTCGTTAGCTTTAACTTTGAGCACCATGCAAGGTGACGGTACAATTTTGCTCGGTTCTATCCCAATCTTGAGGAAGAACACCCTGGGGGTGCTCAAAGGCCTCCCACTTCTCTTCCCGTTCCACCAACCTTACGAGAGGATTTGAGGCTATACAGCTATTTAGAGTACCTTCATGCCGCGAAGGCACTATACATTTACAAACATTTATGCCAACTCCAGGATTTGAACCCAGGTTTTATGGTTCCGCAGTCAGCGTCAATAACCTCTATACCGGACGGGTGGCATTATTAGACCTACTGACTTGAAACTAATTGTAAATGTCTCCTTTGCTGAATAATACTCAGTTAAGAACGGTATTTGAGGAAACTACTCCAATGAGATGGTTGCGTGGCTTAACAGATAAAAAGTTCCCGTTTAGAAACTATTAGACCTACAAACTAGACATATGGCAAGCAAACTTTCTATTTTTGAATAAAGATCCGTTAAGAACGAGGTTTTACACCCAAGGACGAGGTGGAAGAGGGTGGGAGGTCGTAACTTATAAAAGATGTAAAATTCCCGTTTTTTAAATATTAGATCAACATGCATGAAATTTGTCAGGCATGTTTATTTTGTCGAAGGTAGATCCGTTAGGAACGTTCTACTCCCAAGAGAGATTACGAGGGCGTAATATACAAATGCACTTTCGTTATATAAATCAAGTCTTTTCCTCTTAAAATCAAGAGGTGAGCGGTATATGAATGGTTTTGAAAACAATTGAAAGATTAGAACTATGATTTAGGTATCAACCAATAAAAAAACAATATATTGACATTTACAGTATCATGGAATATCCTGAAAAGTGGGCAGTTCATTATATTTTAGTAGAATCTTTAAACATATGTTAAAGCTCTTATTACAAAGTTTCCCAATTCGTAAATTTTGCATTTGACTTAGACCAGGAGTCGGCATACTTTTAGCTGTGGTGTCCCAAACCATTCTAACAATAATCAATTAGATTCTTGCGATAATGCATGCAGAGTTAAAGAATGGTGGTCAGAAATATAGAGTTTTAAAAATTAATTATTCATTAAATTTGCACCGTTTTAACATAAAATTAAATAGTATACAATATAACTATTTCTTCAACAAAAATAAAAATGATTGTATAAATATTATGTGTTTTTAAACCTCTTAATTAAAATCAGAATTATAACAATATATAATATAAGTATTTCCCTTCATTATAGTTAAATAAAAATAAATATAAAAATTTTTTAATGCGAAACTCTACTTGCATATAGCAAAATCATAAATATAATTTGTGACTTTCCATTTGTCACGATTCTGAACATTCAGTTACTAAACAATTTCTCTTTGAGGATTCGAAATATTTTTCCTATGAGGAAATATTACTTAATTAGATTTGAAGAACCAAACACGGAAAGCAAAGTCCATGTAATTTTCTGTCTTCAAACAATTAAATTTCTCCAGAAATGGCAAAAAATAATTTACAAAATAGCTGTAAATTTATCTTTAGCATTATAATTCCGATTTTTTTTTCGTCATTCCGTAAATGTTGGTAAAGATGTTTGTCAAATAAGTTTCATTACAAATTTATCAACTTCTATGGACTCAAAAATTAACAGAATTGTAGAGTAGCGTAGAGTGCCACTGAATATTGTTCCACATGCCACATGTGACACGCGTGCCATAGGTTGCCGACCCCTGATTTAGACAAATAAAAATATTTTTACCTCATACAAAAAGCAGTGACGTTTGCAATCACATTAAGTACAAAAAGGAAATTATAAATCACCTTCCAACTATCGTATTTCATGCATGGGGAGTTATCTTCCACACATATGGTTTTGAGAAACGCTAAGTCAGCAGTAGTCCTTTGATCCATGGCTGAATATAGAGCTTTGCTGATAAAAGTAGACTTTCAACGGCATGCGTTTTGGATCTATTTATTGGAAAGAAAATATCGAGGTAGGGAATTCTTATTTTTCTGTCCTTTTCTGTTTCGTCTTTTTAGCCTGAAAAACATTTCTACAATTCCAAAAGCACTCGCACAATCTGAAGAATCGGATATATTTTTTACCTTTTATCCTTCGGTTTTATGGTTAGCGGAAAGGAAAAACCAAGAGGAAGAATTTACGCCACATTTCTCACACTTTCCACTCATATCTATGTTATCAAACAATGTGTTGGGGAGCTATTTGAGGTATTGTTGGCTTAAGGATTAAATGAAAATTCTCTATACTCTTGCACTTTCAGCAATATCTACAGTTGAGTAACAGTCGTTCAAATTTTATACCACCTGTATTGAAATTTAAAATAATACTAAGGTGCTTATTTGAAAATTTTTCTTGGGGAAAAAAATAAAATTTCTCTTCTTTTCTTCTTCTTTTTCTTTTTTTTAAGACTATCTTCGGCTAATGTTAAAGAATAGGGGCCGAATTCGGAATATTTTTTTAGGTATAAAAGTACTCACACACACACACACACAAACATTAATATTATATTCTGGCTACACTATCCTGTAGAGAACCACTTATTTTACCATGCTACACATTTTTAACCAAGTTTTGACACACTTTTTCTTTTATAAAATGTGTTTTGCATTTTTTTTTCCTACACCGTAATGCTAAATGAGCTATCCCTTCACATGTTAAAAAGAAAAACTAATTATTTATGAAATATTTTGAAATTTTAAAAGCATTATATTATAAACAAATGTAGGAGATACAATGTCACAAATTTTTTAAAAAATTGAGGCAATTTTTTTTCTGTCTGAAAATGTGCTCTGCGTCAAGTTCACGCTATCGTACATATTGCGAAAACAGCCTTAAGCAATTCAGGCAGAGAGAATATTCAATTGTAATAAAAGATTCTTTTATTTATAATAAGAATATTTGATTGAAATACAGTCGAACCCCCTTATTACGAACCTCTATATTGCGAATTTTTCTATATAGGGAACTTTTTTCTGGAATCAAGGACATTTCACGATATTCTTCGTAAAATAGCCTCCCAATAGCGAATTGCAATTTCTGTACAACCAACATTTTCTCTTGGGATTCAATTTTTTTTCTCCCTATTTTTAAAGTATTTCTAAACATTTCAAGTTATTCTCACTTTCAAAACATTTTATGGTAGTCAAAAATCTAATACTAGTTTTATTCGGTGCCTAACTCACAGAGATCAATAGAATCATGGTCATTTCATCCAAGAAGTGCAACCTTTAACCCCCATTGTCCAGTTCACTGGAAACATCTTCGATATACCCTTTCACTCACAGTGGAGTCTCGTGTCCTTGAGTTAGTCTCCGTTAATTTATTGCGTTGATCAGACGTACTGGTAACTTCGTTTCTTGTAGCTCAAAAATATCAAAAGGTAAATAATTGTGCATCGAAGAAAAAAAATTATTTCTTCAAGAAGAGGATAAGGGCGCCAAGAAACTTTTCTAGCAGTTTTTCTTTCCTCCTTTTTTTAATAGTTAAGATAAAAAAATAAATATATATTAATTTACAAAAAGGTGTGAATAATTACTTTCTTTAAATATATGTTTGCTATGAATGTAAAATCTGTGTTTTATGGGGTTTTTAAGGAAATTGAAAGATAAACCTCTGTATAACGGAATTTCCATATAACGAACTTTTTTTCGGGATTGAACAACTTTTTTATACAGAGGTGCGACTGCATTTACTTACCCCGCCCTAGAAAACAGATTTGGGAAAGGGCATTTATTAATTATTCACCCACATTTTTTTGTGAAAATAATTTTTTTTTAAATAAATTATGCTCCGAAAAAAAAGGGATTTCAGTAGAGTCCAAACGGTATCAATAACAATAGTGGGTCTTAAAATATCTTTATCTGGTACTTTTAAAACTTCTTAAAGAAAGATCTAAATTAAGAGTTTTTATTTTCATACTTAATCCTTAAGCCAGCGATACTCAACCTGCGGCCCACCAGGCCTTCTTAAGTGGCTCGGTCATGGCCCATTGCTCTAAAAAGTTCATTTACTTATAAAAATTTGGTGGGAAATTCTTTGTTAAGAAATTAAATATATCAATTTTGATTTTGGCTGTCATATTGGTGCGAATTGATATTATTTTTCTGATTAGTGTTAATCAACAACAGAGAGGTAGAGGCCATTTTATGAGTGGAACTCATTTTTAACTATCTTGGAAGCGAAAAATATTCGAAGAAAATAGGTTGTTTCAAGACGATTGGGAAGTTGACTATTTTGTAGTGAAAACCAAGCATGGATCGGTATTTGCTTGGTTTGTCACGAAAGTGTTGTATTTAAAAAATACCAATAAACAGGAATTGTTCAATGACACTTTTCCTCGAAGATCTTTTTCAAGAGGTGATAAATATGCTTTCTTAAATAATCTTTACAACAGCACAAAAGTATTTTGTCAGTGGTAATGTCACAGTGGTAACAAAGGCACCCTATGAAATTTGTTATATTATTGGTAATCATATGTAACCGTTTACTGATGCAAAAATTGTGGAGGAGTCATTCTTAAATGCTTCCAATTTAGAAAAATTCAGTGACAAAAATAAA
>BMAV01019009.1:63132-73863 GCA_019973955.1 Trichonephila inaurata madagascariensis
CCGCATGAAACAGCTAACATATGTATGTTGCCCGGCAGAAGAAAAGGTTGAGTACTCCTGCCTTAAGTGGTCAATTTTTTTTCAAAATATTCCAAGAAAGGGTAATTTTTTTATTGCATATAACTAAGCCTAATACTTAGTCAAATGGGAAAATAGAGGAATTTCATTTTAATTTTCAATTTTAAAGTTTTGACGCTATTTTTTATTTTATAACTGAAGAACACAAAAACCCTATGGTTGCTTTCTATTTTTACACTCTGCATATTATGAAGAATGTTTCTTATATCTCTAAAGATTATCTCCCACGATTACAAAAAATTCATGTCCGTATCTCTTTTTCAAATGGTGGAGGAATTCTGCGTGTGTGTACATGTAAATATTCACAAACACAAAACACATTTGTGTGTGCATATATATGCACACGCAATTCAAAACATAGCTTAATACTAAATCTTATATTAAATGGGGACAGAATATTTTCAAGAATCTAAGTTACTGCATTTAATGAAATATTCCCATCTTCAACACAAAGAAAGTCTCGTAAGAGAAATATTTCAGTACCATGGCTGAACTGAATAACCAAAATACACTAGCACTAATAATCTCACTATAAGAATTAAAAATATGTGAAACATTAAATATAGAAAGTAAAATCAGTACCCGTACTGTATATGGGCAAACCGGTTGTGGCCAGCTTTTAGTTGCCCGTACGGGTACTGGTTTGTCCGGTGTACGGGCAAACCAGTTAAGGGTTTCCACTATTTTCAATGAAATAAATAAATAGTTAAAAGTCTTTTCATGTGATAGCTAATTTGTTACACTCTGTGTGCATTTTTGAATGTTTTTTGCATTTAGTACCAAATTTCTCCCAAAATACACTAATGTACATTCATTACACTAATGTACTTCATTAGTAGTACACTAATGAAAAACTTAGCTTAAATTAATTTTTGTTTTAAGTTATTTCCTACAGAAAACTATAGTACTTTATAATATTTTCACAAATACTCTACCTTAAGGTATCCGACTACGTTCGGAACCGTGATTTTAAAAAAGCGCATAAATGGATAATTTTCATGGTATTTAGTGTCACTTAGATTAAAATACATGTATAAAATTGTTTTAAGGATATTTTGATAAAAAAAATTTATTTAAATACAATATATTGGCAAAAAATGAAAGAATAACCCTTTTTTCAAAATGTTCTCCTTTTGTGAAAACTGCTTCTATTATAATAATATTTTGCTTGTATATAGCTCAGACCTCTGTTCAAAGGCTCTACTATAATTTTTAAAAAATTCACTTTATTTTCATAGTTACAACTAATTGAAATAATTATCGGCGTTTTTTTCTTAAATTTTCTTCCCTCTGTTGTCGTAAAAATTGAATAAATTCACTTCTAAGTTATATATTTCAAAAATTCTAGTTGGGCCTCTGTGCAGAGGTCTGAGCTATATACAGGTAAAATATTATTATAATAAAAGCATTTTTCACGTAAGGAGAATATTTTGAAAATAGGTCATTCTATGTTCATTTTTTGTGAAAATATTGTAGTTAAATAATTTTTTATTGTAATACTATTCTTAAAACAATTTTATATATATTTTCTAAACTAAGTGACACTAAATATCATAAATATTTCCCATTTACACGCTTTTGCAAATTCACGGTTCCGAACGTAGTCGGATACCTTCAACGCAACGTAATGAAGAATGAAGATATTACTAAGAGACCAAGCTAAAATTATATATAATTTTAAGACATTTCTGAAATCGCCATATTTTTCCCTAAGGTTTTATATATTTCCCCATATTTTTCCTTATTAGGAGGTGTGGGTTTTTATGTTGTCGGGTGTTTTCGGTCTTTTTATTTTATTTCTGATAATGATTCTTTTTATTCTATCTATGATTTGTAGTGAATATTACACTGGAAAATGAACAGAACGTTTTCTACGTTAGATTCTCTCTGATAGATTTTCGGAAGTTGGAGTTTCTTTCCTGAATGAATTTTATATTTATAATTAGATATTTTTCATTTAAAATTTAATCTAATATAACATACAAGTATGAAACTGTTATTTAAAAAGTTAACGATATCTAGAAGGTAATAGTCCCTTAACTGCCGATTAAAAGTAAAAGCGATTCGCTCCCCAGTACCACCGTTTTTCATATAAGCGGGCGTTTATGGCGTATTGGGGGAAGGGAGGAATAAGAGACACAATTAATCAAATTTTTATCTTAGTTAAGGAAATACTTCCTTAACACCGTCAAATTCATTTTACAATACTCTAAAGCCGTTGGTATAGTTTAACTGATAACAGCACAAAAAAAGGAATCGTATTTTGAAAGGACGAATATATACGTCCGGGACACATAATGCATGGGTTGAACGAGATGGATATATACGCTGGTGGCTCTTTAAGGGGTTTAAATGATGTGGTTTATATGCCTGTTTGAAATGTTTTTGTTATATTATTGTATATTTACAAATATAAGTCAATCCGTCTATAAGGTGAGAGTGCGTTCTTTGTTCAAAATTCGAAACCCGTTTTTTAAGCTAAGTTGAAGAAAAATTCCTAGAAATTTTTCAAACATGCCACCATGAGGTCAAAAATGTTGCTTTTGGTTAAAAAGAGTGGAATTTTTTTCAGTCAAACTTCTGTAAATCAAAATGCTAACGGCAATATTTCTATTTTTTGGTAATCATATCTGAAACTTAAGCATTTGTTTAAATCATTTGTTATCTTGTACAATATATGCAATAAGCATACTTCCAGCATCACTTTTTTAGTATGCTGAAAGGCAACTTTCTATACGATACGTAATCGTCGAGCTATGTTTCAAGCTCTAGAGGCAAAGTTCGCTGCCTGATGATCTCATACATCCCAATGAGTACATGTAAATTTTACGAACCATTCTGTATTTCAGACTCTGATTCTGTATTTGAAGGATTTATGTGCTTTATTTTCTTTTAGAATAAAAGTACCATTCAAAACATCGAAAAAGTATTTTTCGATAGTTTTAGATCCGTATACAAGCTAACCCCTTTATTTTAACCCCTTAATCGCCGATTAGGTGTTGAGCGTTTCGCTCCCCAATGTCACCGTTTTTTACATAGACGCACGTTACGGTGCATTGAGGTGAGGGGAGGGGGAGAAAATGCACGAATATATAAATTTTTCGTTGAAATAACTCCATAATTTGCAAACATTGTAAAGGACATTTTATTGCATTCTAAAGCCTTTGGAACAGTTTTACCTATAGCAGAGTGAAGAAAATCATCGTATTTGAAAAAAGACGTCACCAGTTAAATGAGAAGGATATACAGTAGAACGTCGTTTATCCGAATCAATTGGGACCGGATACCGTTCGGACACGCGATTGTTCGGATAACCGTAAACCGAATGCGATCCATGCAGTGTATGAAATTGGACACTATACGAATACTGAAAATCATTGCATGCGGGAAACGTGCTTGAAGAAAAAGCAAAATAGGTACAAAATGTCGCAATTGTACCTTTATTGCGGAAATAATCACTTATTTTACACCGTGCCATTGTACACCCTCGTTTTTTCGCTGCAAGGTCTCTGATTCTATTGAGCAGCAGTAGTTCAGTAGGGCAGCACTCTGATTGTTGTTCGTACCACTCCATAGCTGTCTCTAACGCAGAAAACGCGTCAGCATTTGATGGACCCTTGCTACTGCCATAGTTGTTGTCCTCGTCTACATCCGTTTCATCGTAGACAGGGTCGGATTCTTCTTGCACGCAAGTCACAATCTCTTCATTATTTAGCATTTGAAATCCACAGTATTCTGCATCGCATGCCATCCAGGTTTCTACATCTTCTTGATCACGTTCTTGAAATCCTGGAAATTATTGGACAAATTCGGTAATCTCATCCCTGTGGTCGTCATTGAAGTCTACAAAGTTGAAGTAAATGTAGTTGACAAAAAAAAATGGTTCGGATAATTGATGTTCCGGATAATAAACGTTCGGATAAACGACGTTATACTGTATGTTAATTGGCAGTTAAAGGATTAATTACAAAAATGCGTCAAAAATTATACACAGAAACACACGGTATAATTGTCAATCTTCCTGCAAAAACAAAATAAAAAGAAAACGACTGCGCTAAAATATTTAGATAACATTCAATCCAATAAAATTTTAAAATAATTATCTAGAATTATTTTATTATCTTGAATGCACAGAACATAACTAAACCAAATCGATGATAAGAGTATAAAAATGTTCTTTTGATATACTTCATAAAATAGAACATAGCCGAAGAAAGGGTCCAATAATGATTTCCAAATACTGGGCCGATTCACTTTCGCGTAAGCTGAGCCGTCATTAGTAGAAGTAAATCTTAGCAGTGTTTGATAAAAGAAATATCGAATGACAGCGGCTTTTCCGTTTAGAAGATGAATGGAGTTTCCTTAATGCTGCGGCCGAGGATGTCATAGGGCATAGGCGCACTAATAAAGGGTAGTATAGCTATGAGGAAGTATGTTTCTGATGTGATCAGTGCTTTGAATTTCAATACTCTTACACTAATATTCGGAATTTATATTTTAATAATGTAGAAAATCGATCACAAATCACAAGCACTTAACTTTTATCATATTTTTCTCGTTTTATAGCACTAAAATATCACACGGTATTCCGTAACTGTAGTATAAAAGGAGCTAAATTATATTTCGTATTAATGAATTATTATTTTAAATTGTGGATATGGAAATATATCAATCGATATATTTTAAGGAAGCGTTATGGTGGTTCAAGAAACATTTTTCAGCTACAGATTTATTTTCTTTCAAAATTTCGATATCTTAGTAGATACATAATTTCTATCCTTATAAGAAATGATGATTGCATTACATATTGGAATTACTTTCGCATTCTATTTCAAAATATACAATTATTATAGTTTACAAAATAAAGAGCTGATCAAAATAGGTTAAATTCATTTAAAACATAGAATTTTTTTTTTATCCAAATTGTAGCATAATTCGTAATTTAAATCTGTCCTGTATACAATGGATATTTTCTAGATTTATAATTTTTATTAATGCTAATTAAAGGAGGTAATGTATATTTTTGTCAAGCATAAGGTATATTCAGAAACTTTAAGCTTTTCTTTTTTCATCTTGCATCGTATTGAAATCATTCAATCAGTGACTCTAAATATATTGTTATAGAACGTATATTACAAAAGGTAGGTTAATACACATATATGTGTGTACAGTGTTCGAATAAAAGCATATTTCTGTTTGTGTGTTCGCTCTGGAATATACACATATGTGTAAATAACAACTTAAGAAAACGTAAATTTTCCGTTTTGGTCTATATATCTATTCTACGTACATGGTATCCCGAAACTCAAAGTCAAGCGGGGACTGTGTGAAAGAAGAGGTTCGTATCAGTCCTGAAATAATTTTTTTTTTACAAAATTCCGTGTCACTCGATTAAGTGGTTAACATTTTTCTCAAAATGTTGAAAATTGACATCCTCCATTAGTGTGCAGTAACTTTTACAGTGTTTTATTTTCACTTACGTGATCTTACATAGCCGTTCTATTAATCACATTCACAAATCGGGCAAAACACTTTACTGGTTCGGTTAAAATTAAAGTAGTTTAATTGAGTCGGGTTTTCAGAAAATGATGCCACCAGACTTTGGAGATGCCCGTCCGATATTGTGGTTAGTGACGCTGACTGCTGTGCCGTGGGGCCTGTGTTCAAATCCAGGAGAAGGCATGGGTGTTTGTAAATGTATAGTGCCTGTGCGGCATGGGGGTGCTCCAGTCCTTATCAGACTTTAATAATTTGCGACCCAATATTCAAGCTTAATTTTCCTCGCGCGCCCCTCCATACAAATAGCAATGTATTGAAATAAATAATACTATACTTTGACGATAAAGCTACAACGCTTTAACTTCTTAAGTGCCACCAACGTATATAAACGTCTCTCTCAATCAAAGCGATAATTGCCCCGGACGTATATATACGTCTTTCCGAAAAGAGATCTTCCCTGTGCGCTGCTATCCATAAAATGTTTCGGAAGATTTGGAATGCAATAAAAGGTCCTTAACTGTGGTTACGAAGGATTTACTTTTTTCAAAGGATTTGCTTATTTATCCCTTTTGGGGGGCGCCCCCCGGAGGCAGCACATTCACGCGCCTAAGTGAAAAATGGAGGCTTTGGGGAGCGAATCGCTTAACTTTTAATCGACAGTTAAGGTATTAATTATAAACCGTACAAATTATCTCAATTATTAATTTTTGAATATAATTCTTTATATCACAATCCCATGGGGTCACTAGTAATTGTTAAACTTGTTCTTAACTTAGTATTGTTAAATTAATTTTAAAATACATGGTGCAGTACTAATACATTTATAAGTGTATTATATCTGTGAAAATGTGTGTTTTATTTTTTACTACGTCAGAATGCATTTTGTTCCTTTACTTTTTATAAATTAATAGATTTTTTTAAACAATCTTTTGTTTTGACTTTTCAATGTGCTCGCGCCCCCCTCGTATAGTTTTTACGCCCCCAAGGGGCGCGCCCCACAGTTTGAGAAACGCTAGGGTACTCTAAATAGCCGTTGAGTCACAAGACCTTTAATGAGGTTGGTGGAAGGAGTAAGGAGATGGGAGGCCTCTGACCACCTCCAGGGTGCTCTCCCTCGAAATTGGGGTGAAACAGAGCCAAATCTTACAGTCACTTGTATGGTGCTCAAAGCTACGGATAACAAACAGGCTTACAACTAGCCCTTTCCCACAATGAATTTCGTGGGTCTCGATCTGGTAACAACAAAACAGCAATAGCAACATAACTTTGACTCTCCATATAAAGAAAAACATTGCAAATAGAATTTACTCTAGAATAAAATTATACAAATATGATGAATTTAAAACGATATATCTTGTTTTAAGTAATATTTATCACACCTCTCATCAGTTATTAATAATAAGACATAGTTAATATAAAACTAAAATCTGTTCTTCAGGTATTTTGTTTTTAAGTTAAAATATACCTACAGATATATTTGAAATTTTAATTACAGCGTCTAGATAACAATAATTGCAGAATTAGCAGAGTGGTTTTCACGGATTAGTAATCAGTGTTGGTTCTGTTGAATCATTGGTTTGAAATCAGGTACCTCTAAAGACTGCAAATAGACTGATGAATGTTAATTCTGTAAAATTACAAAATCGTCTCAATGGTGTAGTGTTGAAGTTTGAAGAGTGGATGTCTGCTCAGGTGAAGTGTGCTTCACTTGGTTGCAAGCTGAAATTGCAATAACTGTCAAGATTAGTCCTCGTCAACCAAACTAAAATATGGCTTTTTTAAAAATACCGTAAAATCTGGCGCATAAGGCGCACTTTTGACTCAAAAAATAAAATCGAAATTTACAGGTGAACATTATCACCGGGTATAAAAATGATACCTTCAAAAATAAATAAAATCGTAAGCATAAAAATAGTTAAATTTCTACATAGGTCGAAATACTATTTATTTAAAAGAAACGACATACCTATCTATAATGTACTTAAATGGTGTTGTAGTTCTAGAAATAACAATTTTTTTCAAAAGTCTAGTTAAATACATTGAATAAATGATTTCAAAATATATCATCATTACACTTGAACAATTCAGGCTCCTTCGTAAAAACAGAGGTGTGCGTTATACACCGAATATACCTAAAAACTAAAAAATGAGCTTGAAAGTATAGGTGCGGAATTTACTGTATAACAAAATTTCCTGAAAATATTGCTTAATGTTTCAGCTACTTTAAATTATTAACGATTTATTTGATAATGTATAATTTTTTGGGAAGCATTTTGCACATATTTACTGCAAAAATACTTTTTTATTATGCCCTTAAACGAACAAAGTCATCCTTTCCCTTTTTTTAAAAAACTACTACACTTGAAGGCTTTCTTTGTTTGCATCATTGTTAGTTTCAGATAAACTTGAGCCTATTTTACGAGAAAGGCATGAATAAAATATCAAATCCGAAGAAGTTTCGGAGAATCGTATTCTTAAGTGAACTGTATACGGACGAAAGAAACGAGCAAATCGCGTGCCAGTGTTTTGTGTCCTTTTATTCGGTGGCAACATGTGAAACTTGTCCTCTGATGTTTGTGCTTTCTGCCCAAGAAAACAAGTTGCACGCGAACGATCATTGTAGCTAAAAAGAGAGGATAACGGTAATTTTAAGATACTCAAAAATTTATACATCAATTTGCATTATTCTAAGCTTTTTACATAAACACCTGCATTTTCTTAAAGTTTGGAAACTACAGTTTACCGTATAACATGTTACATTTACTTGTTGAGAAACGATAGAGAGGAAAACCCCCAAGAACATATAGGAATTGTTTAAAAACATTTCTAATTATAATATTGCTATAATTATTGTTATAATATTGTTATACACAACTATATAAGTGGTATTGGATATAAATTTTCTATTTTACCTTATTTAATACTATATTTAACACTATACCTTATTTAATACTTTATTTATATTAATTCACGCTCCATCATTTATATTTTAAAACTTAGGTAAAAATAATTAGGATGACAGAAATAAATAATTTGACGATTGTGATTCAATTTCAGGTGGAATTTAACATTTTACACGCATGGCACGTGTACAAAGTTTGGCACATCGAAAAGTTTGAAATAATGATAACATCCTTCGGCTAAGTAACATACATTGACTTATTCAATCTTTGGAAAATTTACGAATTTTTAATAACTGAAACAGTTCCGATTTGAAAGAACTGCATAATGCAAGTTTACTGATAAAAAATTTAATGTTTCACTGATTTAAGATCACATTTAAATGATCTTAACAAAAAATTCCAAAACTGTGGCGAAAAAATGGGGTTATGTTTGGATTCAGAAATGTGTTTAAATAAATATAAAATGTTTACGTTAGAGAATTATAAATCTAAAAAATATGGTAATTTTTCAAAATTTTAAATTTTTTAGTGAATTATTGTTTTTGATAGAAACTAATAGAAAAACTGTGTTTTTATTTTTGTTAAAAAAAACATCCATCCCAATTTAGAACATCTTTATACAGTTTTAAAGATTTAAAAGGGAATAAAGTAGGAGATTGCAAATCGTAAATTATACTATTTATTGCGAAAGATGGAGTTGAATTTCATCCTCATTGATTTTATATATGTAATTAGAAACTTAGAAATGCAAATTATAAATTTGCAGTATTATCATATTTGAAGAGAATATTTATAAATATGTGAAACCACATTCAAAAAATTGTAATTATAGTCAATGCCGAAATATGCAAAGTCTGAATCCGGTAAAGAAATTTCAATTCTAGAAGCGGGCATAATTACGCCAGATGCTTTTGCTCCAGTTAAAAATGCTAAAAATAGCATGCTTAGTTATTTTCAGGTCCACATACACTGTGGTGAAGTATTTTTGTTTCGGAGGTACATACACAAAAAGGCTAGAATCTACAGCATACGTTACCTTGCAATCGACAATTCACAAGTCTCATGTAAAAAACCTTGTAATTAACAGATTGAAAAAAGGTATTATTTATTTGTAATATAAGTATTATTAAAATTTAATTATCTTTGTAATTTTTAATAATGAATAAATATTACTTTTCAATCTCTATGTTTGGTTAACTATATACCACATATAAAAATTACGAGGTCTGTTCAAAAAGTATCCGATGTTTAGACAGAAAAAAACTTCTTAGTTACTTTGCGGGTTTCGAATCCGGTAGTTTCTGACCAATCATAGCTTCCTTTAGAAAAAGTCGCGTGACATTCACCGCCTCGTATAAATAGAGGAAATTATGTGTCTCTTTCACTTTTTCCCAGAAGAAGAACTAAAGCCACGCCTCCCGGATCCCATCGCCAGTACCACTAAAGACCCGCCGTGTAGGGCAGCGATGCACGTTAAATCTGTCGAGAGCTGAAACGTCCTCCCGTTGGTATGGTGTGGTAGTTAGGAGAGGGGGGTGCCAGCTCAGGTGCCGTCCACGTCACTTGACCATGGTTCAAAATTACGTGGTCCGTCGCCAAAAGCCCTCGTGTTGCTGAACAGTGCGACGTTAATATTCAATCAATCAATCAATCAACCCGGATTCCATCGTTCGACCAATCACCGCCATGCTACTCAGAAGAATGAACAAAATCCACCTTCGTCACAGCCAACATCGCAGTTTATCCTGATATGGGATTGAGGACTGTTCTTACAATGCCCAAAGTACAACGCCTATTCTCTTTCACTTTTTGTCTCTTTGTCTTCGTAATGTGTACATAGCTGCAGCCCATTTTAGTCTCTTGCCTGCTTTCTGTGATGTCGAAATACTACGTGCTGTCCAGTAGTTATATATATATAACTACAGGACATGTGTGTGTGTGATCGTCAAGTAAAGTAGAGTACCTAAATATCGAATCATGCATCATCCATTCAATATTTCAAACACATATCCCATATTCATGAAATAAAATATTACGGATATTACTTGCCAAACTACTACTCGCCAAAGTACACACACATAATGCATCCTTTTTTTTAAAAAAATAGTTATATAAAAAATTATGTATTGAAAATTGAATTTTCAATATCATTTTGATTTTACCTAAATGTAAATTAAAAACCTCGTTATAAGTTGGATATTTTAAGGGGACATGGTACGATTTAAGCAAAAATTTTTAATTTAAGGATTTT
>BMAV01019009.1:74287-101978 GCA_019973955.1 Trichonephila inaurata madagascariensis
TTTAAATGAAGACAAACTAGTTATTTTATCTTTCTGAGATAAGTCAGCTTAAAATTTTGATTTGCCATAGAGATGTAAATAAAAACGAACGTGACAGCTTTCATAATTCTGCGTTTTTTCAGTTTAGAGCGTTCAAATTTTAGCAGGTTAGAGAAAAGTATACATAGAATTATTTAAGCTAAAAAATTTAAATTTGATTTTTTGACCGATTTTGGTCAATTGAATCGTACTGTGTCCTCTTAATCAATATATATATATATATCTGATGATAATATATCTTGATTTAGTTAGCGATTTCATGTTATATAACTTACGCAAAAACAGAATAGGTCAGATGTTTGCTAAATGTAATAAAAATGGTAATGTATCATAATACAATCTAAGTCGACTTCTTTTGGAATACTTATAAGTAACAAAATAGATAAATTTATAAAATGAGGTAATTTCATTTAGCTCTAATGTTTCTCCATGACATATCTATCTATGCATAGATCCAAGTGAATGTATATATGTTTGCATTAGAGGGCTCAGTATTGGATGGAATTGCCATGCGTCACACAAACGAATGTAAATTAGAGGGAGGTACCGTGAACTCACGTCATTACGTTGGAGTGAACATCTAAGAGATATCTAATTTTATGTCTCAGGATGTTTAGAATTTCATGCATTATTTGTACAAGGGATTAACCTTATGGGAAAATTAGACTATGTCTTACGAAGGAGCTTGTATCTGAATGTCACATTTACCTAAGAAATCATGGTTACTTTTAAGTTCTGAAATTCATATTAAGGCATATAAAAATACCGTATAAGACATAATTATATGACAATAGAGCTATGATATTTAAAAGACAGTTTGGAATATTCATTTCACATAAGGAGCCCAAAACAACTTTTGGGTGAAAAAAGTAAATTTTATTTTTAAAGCTTGTAAAATATTACGATATAAAGTAATTTAATAAGTAGAATTTATTCTTTAGAGGAGATTTCTTTTTTTAAAATTATTTTGATATTAAAAAAATGTAATAGATGTTTTTATAGTTTCTTTGAAGACACGTTACTTGAAGTAATTCAATATAGTTTTCAAAAGATTGATATAAATTTAACATGTTAATTAAGCGTCATTTTAAAATCAATATTTAATGACAATTTAAATTTATAAAAAAATATACATGTTAAAATACGCATTAAAAATTAATATGTGCGTTTGATTTGTATTTTATTCAAAACTTCACAAAATTAGATGAAAACGATTTTATTCAGCTAATATTTCTACTGCATAAGATGTTAAATGAAAATAGCATATTTCGAAAAGCATTGATCTAGATAAGGTGATCTTTTAACTAAGCATACTACAAAAAATCAATGATTTTGAAAAGTGTAAGAATAAAATTAAAGAAAGATATAAGTCAAAGATATATTCAAATCTTAAATCCACTGTTAAGAAATATACATCATTTCACAAGCATTTCATTTTTAAATACCTTATTATCCAATGTAAGCGAAGTTATAACTCAACTGATGCAGTCCTTAGGGAAAGGGAAAAAAAACATACAATTGTACTCGAAACGCGACTTTTAAATTAGCGAAAACAGAGAAAAGCACCTTTTATTTATAATTAGAAAAGGCAGTGGTTTCAAATGAGGGTATAATGAGTTCTGCATCGAAAGTAGAAATCTAATCACCAGAGCTCAGCACTAAGCCATTTTTGACTATAATTAAACCCAAGTGTAGCTATTATTTTATTGAAAGGAAGAAAGGTTGAATCTCTGTTTTTTTTTTTTTTTTTTTTATTGATTTTTTTTCTTTCCTTTAATTCTTTCTGCACTCCACATTTTTAAATAAAATTTGGCGAAAACAGGGAATAAAACATTCGTCATTCCACCACTGTTACAAAAATTAAAAGCAAGTAATTATTTAGTTAAATTTTATTCGTTCCATTTTGAATGTTTTACTTTTATTCTGTCCAATACGTGTTTTGTCACTTTGTATTTACCATTGCAAGAAGATTCTTTTCACATTTATTAAAAGGTTTAAATGATAAAATTAATTAGAAGGTTTGGATTATATATATATGTTAGAGAAGGGGTACTCAACGTTTTTTTCTGTTCGACAGCATACATCTGTCAGCTTTTCCACGCGGGCCGCATACGTATGTTAGTTATTTCACGCAGGCCGCAACGTGAGGATAATGGGAGACGGGGTAAAGGAATGCTTTAAGACCAAGATAACATTGAAAATTTTAAAATGTGGAAAATTGATCAAAATATTATAGCCCCTGTTTTGCTTTTTAATTTTTTTTAATATTTTTATTTTTTATTTTTGTCACTAACACTAAATTAGAAGCATTTAAGAAACACTCCTTCACAGTTTCTGCATCAGTAAAAAGTTTCATATGATCACCAATAATATAACAAACTTCATGGAGTATATTTGTTACCGTTGTGATATTACAATTGACGAAACATTTTGTTGCTATTGCAAAGATTATATTCAAGAGAAAGCCCATTTATTACCTCTTAAAAGAGAACTTCAAGGAAAAGTGTCATTGAATGATTAATGTTTATTGGAATTTTTAAATACAACAGTTTCTCGTGACAAATCAAACAAATACTGAAACATGCGTGCTTTTTTACCACAACAAAATAGTCAACCTTCCAATCGTCCTGAAACAACCTATTTCTTCCGAATATTATTCTCTTGCAAGATATGAAAGATAGTTAAATTTATTTCCACTCATAAAATGGTCACTACTTCACTGTTGTCTATTATCACTAACCGTAACCGTTTCAATTAGAAAAAGAATAACCATTTGTGCCCTTATGACACCGAAAGCAAGAAGCAAAATTGATACATTTGATTTCTTGACAAAGGATTTTCCACCAAATTTTTAATACAATGTTCTTAAATAAGTAAATTTCTCAGAGCAATGGGCCATGACTGGGCCACTTAAAAAGGCTCGGTGGGCCACAGGCGACCTACGGTCCGCAAGTTAAGTATCGGTGTGTTAGAAGGAATGTCAAAAAGTTAAAGGGCTTTTGGTATTTCTCTTTCCAAAGTTTGGCAACAGTGACAGTATCCAGCGCTGAATAAGTGCTGGTCGGCCACACTTCTATCGAACGTGTCATTTGCCTTTCCTAGTAGACATTGGAGTTAAAGAAATCGTTCTACATGGGAGCTCCATTGTCGATCTGTACCAAGGAGGAAAGAAGTGCAGTGATTCGTCTTTTGTTTGCAGAAAGCATGATGCATGCACCATGTATGAGAGACATCCGTTCCATCACTATACCCTCGAAGACGATCCTCATTGGTTGACGTAGATGGACTGCCCTATCTTTCGTCGTCACATAAAGGAGTTCCTCCCTGCTCGAAACGCTATATCCATTCGTAGAACTTCTCGATAAACAACTGTCATCATACTGTGCTTGCATGCGACGAATAATTTCCGCAGGTTTCAGACTTTCCGCAAGCAAAAAGTGATGTACTACCCTCCTTTCCCCTTCCTGTTGCACATCGACAATAGAGCTACCATGCTGAACGGTCTCCTACACCCCAACGACTGCGCAGAAAGATGAATGATACATTGTATAGAAATGTTGTCGACTACCTCTCATTCAGCACTGGATACTAGCGTTATTGCCAAACCTGAGAAGGAGAAATTGCGAAAGTCCCTTTACTTTTCCTAGTATATATATATATATATATATATATATATATTATGCTAATAATAAATAAAAGAAATGATAGGCAAATTAAATATTCTAAATCAGTGCTTCTCATACTTTCAATATTGGCGACCCAATTTTCAGTCATAATTTTCATCGCGCCCCCTCTATACAATAACAATGTATTGAACTCAATAATAATGAACTTTAGCGCTGAAAATATAAACCGTATAAATTATCAAGATGAGTATTAAATTTTGTATATGACAAGCTCATTCGGGTCACTTATAATTATTAAACTTGTTCTTAAGTCAGTATTGATGAATTAATGATCAAATACATTGTGCAGTACTAATACATTTATAAGTATATTATAACAGTGCAAAGAAGTGTTTAACTTTTTATTATGTCAGAATATATTTTGGTTTTTCTTTCTTTCAGTAAATTAATAATTTTTTTGAATAATTTTTTATTTTCAACTTTTTGATATACTCGCGCCCCCTCGTAGAATTATCACGCCCCCTAGGGGGCACGCCCCACAGTTTGAGAAACATTGTCCTAAAGTAAAGGATACTTATATTCTGGAGCCGAAAATGAAGAACAAAAACCAATATATGAAGAATAGTCAAAAGATCAAAATGAAAAACTATAATGTTTTCTAAAGCTGTGACCAACTTAGGGCAGAGAAGTAGGGTTAAGCTCGCTTTTTAACCAGTATAGAATTAGCAAATTCGGCAATTATTTACTGTTTGATGTTATGAAATCTGTTTTAAAAAATGATTTTTTTTTTCTGTCTTTAAAACCGTTCCAAAAATTTTTGTGAGTACTTTGAAGGTATAATGTATGTAATTTAATTACATTTTCGATACAGGTTTAAATAATATAAGGTCATACTCTATAAACATTTATATACATTTTACACATCCAACGGCTCTAGGCGATAAGTGAATCCGATATATAAATCAAATAATCTGGTTGAACTTAAGGCAGCACTAAAACTGTGGAGCACCACCATGGGAGGTGCGAGCATATCGAGAAGTCGAAAATAAAAGATTCAAAATATTTATCAATTTACTGTAAAAGGAAGCAAAACTAAATACGTTTTTACATAATAAAAAATAAAATACCTATTCAAACTGATATAATATAAATGTATCCGTACTGCGCAAAGGATGTGGCCACGGTAGCCTAGTGGTAAGGGTAACGGACTTGTGGCTAGCGTCTCACGAGTTCGAGCCAAATAGAACTGAATATCCACCGTGTAGCGGAGCGCGATGCACGTTGATAATTAATTCCTCAATACTAAATTAAAAACAAGTTGAGCAATAACTAATGATACCCATGGGCTTGTCGTATACAAAATTTAACTTATTTTGATAATTTGTGAGGTTTATAATTAAAATCGTACAGTACCTTGGCATCCAAGTACATTATTATTGTATTCATTACATTGTTATTATATGAGGGCGACACGATGAAAATAATGACTGAAAAGTGTATCGCAAATGTTGAAAGGTCTAGAAGCACAGATTTAAGGTATTTTAACTAGTAAAATGACATTTTTTTTAGAGAGAATAACTTAATATGTTGCAGTCATTGAATGAATTGATAAGGAGACATGTTGCTATTTTGGAATCATCATTTATTTACGTAAAAAGGAAAACTCACAAACAGAAAACAAATAGCAATACACAAAGCAAGACAATAACACAAGCGATTTGCATGGGGTTCACGAAAGCAGACTTTGCTCCCTCTCAAGATCTCGTCTATTTATAGTCATGTTCATTCGGAAACTACTAAAATAATATGATTTCCAATAAAGACTTTTCTGATTGGTTGTCAAACAAGGATAATGCAAGATTACAAACACTCTGATTTAGAATAGCTGAAGTTTCATTTTTTGTGAGAAAAGTTTACGGCTATTTCCTGAAAGGCAGATAAACTAGAAATTATTTATCATACGAAGTCTTGGAGGGCACATACCTTTATGAGTAAGGATTACAATAACGGTATACCGGAATACCGAATACCGGTATTTTTAGCTATTTGTATAATTTTGTAATACCAGTATTCACAAGTTTAAATACCGTTTTTTTTGGTATTTACTAGAATTTTTTTTAATTATCTTCACTTTATGTTCAGGGATCGCCAACATAGCAAAAAAGTATACGTTTTTGTTTTTATGTCTCCCTACCGTTGAAATTAATAAGACTGTGAATATAAAGTTGCATCTTACAATTAAGAGAAGTGATAAAATGTGTGAGTCATATTCTAGTTCAGAGCGATACTGCGCTCGCGCAGAATTCGTAGTCTGATATTTATATCTGTGAAAACAAGGTTGTAGTTGTGAAGAAAGGGCGTAATATTTCGATACTTTTTAAATTGGTGATCTTGTTATTCTCATTGTATTTGCAAATCATACTGTGGAACTGATGGGTTATGTTTTTTTAAAATTACATTTTAAAAATGTGTAATAGTACCACAGATTGAGTAGTGATATTTACTCTTTTTGTGATTTAAATAAATAAAATATTCCTTTACTTTTTTGTGACTCTTTAGTTACTGTTATAATTTGTAACTTAAAAATTATTTTTTTGTGATATTAGGTTAAGGAAAAAGAAATCCATTATTTTTGCATGAAAATCAAGACTTTATTTAACATGCTTCCGATTGTCAGATTTGGGTAAAAAATGCACCGTTTTGTTATATAATTTGTTGTCATTTCAAAGGTAGCTTCATAAAGCCTCTTTTTTAGAAGTATTGGCATTTATTAGCGAAAACATCTAGTAATCAATTTTCACAATCTTCGTTTGATCCCAAATTCTTATCACTCAAGAAGTTTTGCAATACGAGAAAAAGTGGCAATCGCTTGGTGCCAGGTCCGGACTATACGGTGGGTGCATTAAAACTTCCCAACCAAGCCCCCTCCCGAGGTTCTGGCGAGTCACTACAGTAGTGTGTGCCCTGGCGTCGTCTTGATGGAACACAACATATCTTCTGTTGGCCAATTCCGGCCATTTCTGGTCAGTCACTAGCTTCAAACGGCCCAGTTGTTGACAGTATATATCTGAATTTAGTGTTTGGCCATGCGGAAGCAACTCCTAATAAACGATTCCTTTCCAGTCCCAACAAATACTGATAAGCCACATTTGGGTTTTCATACAAAAGCAAGCCCATATATAAAATATCTTCATATCGAAATATCTCGAATTTACGTAAACACTGCTAAGATAATTGGTACAACCTATCCCCATTCATCAACCAAGAAATTTCGATATTTATGCCAAGGCGAGTTGCAGCTGTTTTGCAGGCTGAAAGTAATGTAACATGTTGTTGAGCTTATGTTCATAATGTTTTGACTCTTCGGTGTGTATATAACACGATATTTCACCGGAATGAGTGATTGATTATTAACATCACGTTGTTCAGCTACACGAGGGCTTTTGGCTACGGAACTCGTAATGTTTAACCATGGTCATATGACGTGGATTACACCTGATCTGGCACCCCTCTCTCTTAACTACCACACCACATCAACGGGAGGACGTTTCAGCTCTCGACAGATTTAAAGTGCGTCGCTGCCCTACACGGCGGGTCTTTAGTGGTACTGGGCTCGAACTCACATGACATGCCTGCCATGAGCCGATACTTTGACCACTGGGCTACCGCAGCCCTATATTTCACCGGAATCAAACCTTTTTCTGCAAGAATATATTTTATCTTGTCACAGTCTTTAAAAGAATGAGACTTCTTTTATTTTAGTTGGTTTTAAAACATTATAAGTGATGACACAACAAAGCACAACACAAACACATGCGGTAATAGGGCAGTACACTACAACGTTGTTTGCTGTCTTTTTGGAGATATTTTAGAGCCATTTCATTTCCGTTCTATAATTAGTCAGAATACTCAAGATATGCAATTTTGCATCATCTGAATATCAAAGCGAGACCAGCGCAGTATTTTAACAGGTAAAGTTGTGATTGATAGTATATTTTGCGTTTGGTAGGCAAACTAAAAAAATTCATTATCAAGTGAAGTTTAGGAGGATTTGAGACCATTAATGAATTAAATACACTCCTCAAGAGGAAATTTAAATTTGTGAATTCCTGCACACAAATATTTATACAATTCGATCAGTTTTAGAAAGCTTTAGTCTAATCTGTATATTTGAAAACATCGTATTAAAAGCATTGAAAAATTCGTCATTACATTTTAGAGTTCTAAATCCTTTTCTTCTCTAGAAAGAGCGCTATTTCGCATTTTGAAAATGTTCAAAAGATACATCACCATTCTTTTAGCTTTACGAAAATCAATTTCTTTTTGGTTTTTTATTACATAAGACACTCTCCTCTTCTTACAGAGCTAGGAAAATCATTCTGACTCGAAAGCCATAAATTTCCTGAAAAGATTCCATAAATACATCAGTAGAAATACCCAAAATCCCTAATGATTAGAAATAAAAATACTTTTCCCTGATCAATTTCCCTGCAAGCCTTCCTAAAATGTGTAGAATCAGAAAGGAAAAGGAAGCCTTCTCGCGCGCCTAAAAAAAACTCAGTTTTCTTATTCAGAATTTTTCTCTTTTCTTTCGCATCGCATCGCTTCGCAATTCACAAATATATTAAAGCAGTCTGGATACTCTGTTTTTCCACTTTCCTTTCTTTCGAATAAGAAGTGCGCGAGTGTGCATTCTGCAGTTTTAAATCGCACTTTTTTTTTTGGAATTTTGGAGAGGGAATACTGTGTGTGCGTATTTAAGTAAATAGCAAACTGCTTCAAAGAGTATATATCGCACAATTGAAAGTATCAAAACAAACTTTTTTTCATAGAAAAGATACTTTAAAGTAAAATATTAATTACTTGAATGTATGAAATGTGATATATTTCTTTTCTCTTTTTTCAAGTTTTTTGAGAAACTTATTTAATTATGAGATAATATATTTGTTTATAATAAAGACGTATTTTAAATATATTTTTATGTGATATTAGAGAGCTTTATACAGAGCATTTAATAATTAAGAGAGGATTTCTGGTGGTTTTTGTGGCACAATTGCACATTTTGTTGATTAGAAGACCACATATATGTATGAGCCGCTCAGAAGCTAATGCGTTTTTTCCATTTTTTTTTTATATTTTTTGACTTTTGTAAATTTTGATAAAATAAATAATATTCTTGGTTATTAAAGGTCTTACTCATTACTTCCTTTTTTCTATGTCCTTGAAAACGGTGCTGGTACAAACGGCTGAGTTAGAAATATGCAAATGAGACAGGCGATTACAAATACTGATGCTCTTGATCCAGATCTAATTCTCCGTTGCATGCCAACTAAGTGAACAAGGATGCTGAGGGAGAAAGTCAAAGCTTTGTTGGTGGAGCTGTTCTTCTTGAATAAGAAATCAGCGACTGTTTCAATGCGTAAATTCCGACTTCGGAAAAATATGAAGACTTGAAAAAATGCCTTCAACAGTGGTACGCCTCATAAAGCTTGTTCAGCGATTTGAGGAAACTGGATCGCTCGAGGATTAAGTAAGATCCAGACGACCAAGGGTCATTAGCAAACGTTTCAAGTTTACATGGCCTCCTCCGTCTCCAGATCTGACTCCAGTAGACTATTGGCTATGGGGATATTAAAATTCCCGGCTGTGTTAATCCCGTCCATCCAATCTGTCGGAATTGAAAGAAGCGATCCACTGAGAGTTGTGATGTATACAGGCGGAAATTCTGCACTCTGCCGTGCTGGATTTAAGACACGCTTGGAATGTGTCATCCCTTAAGGAACGCAAGGATATGTGGAACACATGCTGCGGTAATAAGTGATTTGGTAACGTTATTTTGGTTATGTTCGAGTCTTTTCTTTCAGTTACGTACGAAATGCCACCTATCGGGTTTTTTGACTTATCGATGTTAATTAAACCAGCAAACCATTTTTAATTTTGTTTAATTTTCTGGATTTTATAAAGTTTTTAAGTTTTTACGGACTTTTTTCCCACCAGGTATTTGAATGTATCTCAGATGAATCTCTAATTGTAATTTACAATTTATAACCTTGTGATATGGCCCCTCTTTGGTGACCATATCTTTGATTATCAGCGTGAGCTAGAGGTGTGGGGTTCTCTGAACAAACAGACATTTTAAATTCTTAATATGACTTTATTAAAAATATAACTTAAACGTCTAACAATTTAGATAAATTTAAATAAGTGAGAATCTAGAATGAACGAACACACAAAAATAGTTAATCCGAATCACGTAACTTAGATCACTTTCTCTACGTTCTAATTGTATTATCCGCCTGCTCTCACTTCTAATAATATTACAAGCTCTAATATCAAATAATCAGTCCTACCTGAATCCAAACTTAACTTCAAGCTTTATATGGAAACGTCTGGGTGCGCGTGCAATGATATGCACCTTGTAATAATGGCTGGGTTTCTAGGTAACTTTACAATAGTCTGTCAATTCACGCTTGTATCTCCTCCAAACAACATTCATCAAATTGCCATTCTGCTTACAGAAACTTCTGTTCTTTTAAAATCTATCTTATTTGCATTTCTTATTCGCATTTCTTATTCGAATTTCGCTTCTTGGGTTTGGGTTGGAAAAGAGTTGCCATTAATCTGTGCCATCTAAGAACCCAGAGGTTATGTTAAAGAAAAGACGCGTGAGCCCGTCACAACCTGAAATAGTTTACAATAATTACTGAGTATAGCTAAAAGTTGGAAAACAAAATCCTGTATAATTAATTATTTTATTTGATCAAAATTTTGAAACCAGGTAAGATAAACAAACTTGGGTCTATTAATCTACATAATGTATTGTGTAGCGACTTTCTTAAATTAATACTTGTATCCGCAGTTTCTGAAAAATATGCAACAAAATATAAAAATATGCATACAAAAAAAAAACAATCTTGGCATTACATTTATTGCATTAAAAGAAAATGCTCACAAGTCCTGATATTGACATTTTATGTTGCATAACAAAAAATAAATTAAAAATGAAACTCAAATACCGCGTGTACTTAAAAGTGCATAATTTATATCGATTAATTCTTTAAAAAAAAACATAAATAATGAATAAATATCGCAAAAGTAAACACATTTTCATTCCATCTTCAGCAGTGAAATTATCAAAAATAGAAAAATGGACTTTTACTTATAATTAGAAAAGGCAGTGGTTCTGAATGGGGACTTAATGAGTGCGACTTCGAGAGGAGAAATCTAATCAGTGAGGCTTAACGGCAAGACCGTTTTCTCGCCCATAATTAAACTCAAGTACAGCTATTATTTTATTGAATGGAGGGGAGTTTGAACCCTCGCTTTATATTTTCTTCTTATTTATTGGTGTTTTTTAAAGCTCCTGGTGTATTACAAATTTTTAAATAGCGTCTGGCTAACAATGTATCATAAAACATTCTACGTTATACGGTATTAAAATTAACTCAAGGGCAATTACTTCGTGAGGCATTTTTTTTTGCTTTGTTTTATATTTAATTCTGATAATCGACGTGTACTATGTTACCTTGTTTGTGCGTGCCATGTGGACGTTCTTAAATAAGTTAAATTATTTACGAAAACACCTAAGTTGTGCATTTAATTTTTTTCCCCTTATATTTTGCCTAATTTTAAGAAAATTTTTTAGAAAGTAATTAAGATTCATCTATTAATGCATTCGTCAAAAAGATGCACTGTTTTAACGATGTCGTATATAAAATTGAGCCTTTTATCGAATGTGCGGATTTATTTTACTTTTTACCCTTTAACTGACGATTAAAAGTTGCGCGATTCGCTGCCCAGTGCTACCGTTTCCCACACAGGTGCGCATACTAGGTTTTTTGAGGGGGGAGGGGCGATAAGTTACAAATAAACAAATTTTTTTCTTTGAAATAAGTAAATCCTTTGCAAACACTATCAGGATTATTTTGTTACATTCCAAACCCTTCGGAATAGTTTGACTCATAGTAGTTCAAATAAAAGAATCATACTCTCTTCGGAAAGACGTGTATATACGTCCGGAGCACTTAACACACTGGTTGAGCGAGACGGATATATACGCCGATGGAAGTTAAGGGGTTAGTAATATTTTTTGTAAATATAGATCTATATATGTTTTTCTTCTAACATAGATAAAAAAAAGTTGTTATTATTCAAAAAAAATTTTTTTATTTCTTCAAACTGAAATGTAAATTTAAATAAAATTTGTTCTCCTTTTTCGCATAATTAAATTTCGTTGTTGTCTTCAAAAAAAATGTTTACTTAGATTTAAAATTGTTCAAATAATTATCAAGTCTTTACTTTTACTTGATGTTATTTCTTTAGAAAACTTAAAAGCTTTAAAATAATTTAAAAACACATGCTAAATTTGCAGCCTTAAGCAAATTATACTGAAAACATTGTACTGGGTATCTCTTTTCTGTTGAAATTTATAATCAGTTGTTAAAATTGAACGTTTTTTTTTTTTCCGTAGAAGATATTTTAAAAATTGGAACTTAAAACGTACACATTCAAAAATTGAATAAATCTTCAGAATAAAATATGTTTGTAAAATAATCTTCCATGAACGTTATTCTACAAATTTAAACGAATAACTTAACGTCCTTTTGCTAAATTTAAGGGGAAACTGTTCATATTAAAATACAGGGTTATAAGAATGCACACAAGTAAACATAATAAAAATTGAAAAAAATACATTTGTTTTATTAAATTATTTTTTTCATTTGTTCACCTGAACCTTATAAGCCTTTCTTTCAAAAAATGAATAAGAATTTTCTCAGCATAAGGTAATGAGAATTTCAAAATTATAGAGAATATATATGTGTTATCATACCAAAATTTATCTGACGGAAATAAAAGTAAAAATGAAAGCATACTTTGCGAAAAAACATATTTTGGATAACGAAAAACAATTTTCAACGTATCAACAATGTGATAATCTTCAGCATATAATTTCCATTTAGTAATTATAAGTACTAATTTTAATAAATATCGAGGGGGGGGGGTGCTATTGTTTAATTAAAATTATCTGAATTTCTGATTGATACACATCATAATGGATTCTTTCGCAATGACTTCTGGAGAAAAATACAATGTCACTTACTAAAATAGCTGTGATATATTCAGGGACGACTTATATACATCTTAAGGCCTTTTGAGGCCCTGGGCCCTTATGCAACCTTACCTGAGATCTTTATAAGTAGACAGTATATAGCATGCATTGTCACAAAAATCGTTCAAATGGTAAATTTATACAAATAAATGTGGACGACTCACAATCTCCAAACCCTAGGTATAAACCGGCGCGACCAATGACCGCTTTCGATTAAATGAGTTGAATGATTGTTTATGGTCTAGGCCTAGACATGGACAGCGGTCATCACATAATATTGCAGTCTTACCACTTTTGCCAGTTGACATGCAATTTGAAATTCTCTTTTTTTTCCCACGAATATGTACAGGAATAATATTTGACTATTCAAATTATCCGGATCAGGATCTTATTAATACAAAGTCGAGAACGAAACGCGCGAGTCCCCCACTTAGAGCGAGTCCAGTTGGCCCATGCCTTAAGACCGTCCCTGGGTATATTAGCATTTCAGTATTTTCCAACTTTATGACTGCATTTGTACTAATGCTTTTCTATCGTGAAAAAATGACATTCTTTATTCAAGTAAACTTTTTCAAAATTCATGTATGAATGAAAACTATAAGTTCATCTAAAACAAGAAACAATAAGTAAAAATTGCGAAATACAAAAATTCAACAAAGCACAATAAAATTTTGAAGGAAATACAAATAAACGAAAATTAAAAATGGAGTTTGGTGAGCCTAAAAACAATTTTGGACTTAGGATCCAATAAATGGGGTTTAAATAGTTTGAAGGTACCAACCTGATATAGAGATTCCTGACTTTGAATTATTATGATTTACAGCATAAAATTCAAAACCGAATTCAAACATGCCAGTATGTATTTAAATATTAAATTTAATCCAGATCAGGTTTTTCATGTATTCATAAACAATTTCGAGAAGAGAAAATAAGTTTGCTAAAAAAATATAAATTTTTGCTAGAGCAGAGTAAATTCTTTCTAACAAAATGAAATAACCAAAAATGTGAACTTAACAAGGTTTCCTCAAACGCTTCAGAAGGAATCTGTTTAAGCTCGTAATGATTAGGAATAAAAATACTTTACTCTGATCAATTTCATCTCAAACTTTTAGAAACGATGCATGGAATCAAAAATACAGACAGCAGCTCTTTAATAAATGCTATAACTTTTATATTCAGGGTTTTTACTCCCCTTTTTAGTTCACATTCCTTTGAAATTCAAAAATATATTTAAAGAGTTTCGACGCGCAGTTTTCCAATGTCTTTTTTTTTTTTTTTCACAGAAAAAGCGTCTGGGCGCTTTTTTTTTGTAAAAGGGAAGAAAAAAAATTCTCGACGTCTGAGCGCCTCCAAAACAAATTCCACGGCTCAGAATCACATTTTTTCGTCCCATTTTTTTCAAATAGATGAAAAGAAACATATTTCTATGAACGCGCTGTACTCCAGCAAATGGAAAGATGTTTTAAGAGAAAAGTACGTCATACTCTAAGCCTAGGAAAATAGTCCTATTCTACAGGGAAAAAAATATTTGAATTCAAATATTTATTTTGGGTATAACTGTATAATATATTCTCATTCGAATATTTATTTTATGTAACTGTATAAGATATCCGCGTTTAATTAGTCTCCATGTATTATGATTTAGAACGAATATAGTAGCATATTTATCATTTTTATTGGTAATAAAATCATTTAAAGTTTATATGACAAAACATATTAAATTGTGTATTTTCCCTGTGTCTCAAAGCTTTTTTTTCTAATTCTGATGGTGTTTAACCCGTTTTGTAATGGTTTATATTTGCCTCGGCATTTAAATTGTGCACCTGAAAAAATAATTATAATTATAACTGAAATTTGCGTGAGACATCCACATCTGTCACTGATCCGTTAAGAGCCACCTGTGTATAAATCCGTCTCACTCAATGCGTTAAGTGCCACGGACGGATATATACGTCCTTCCGAACACAATCCTTTTTGAAGACTTTGGAATGAAAGAAAATGAGCTTGACATGTTTACGAAAATTAAATTATTCCAGAGAAAGATTTGTTTATACTTTTTCCTCCCGCCAATACATCACATACGCGTGCCTGTGTGAAAAACGGAGGCACGGGTGAGCGAATCACATAACTTTTACTTGGCAGTTAAGGGGTTAACTACATTTATAAATTGAATTTTTTTTACAGTCCAGATGGTATAGTGTTAGTGATGATGGCTGATGGGCCATTGGACCTGGTTTCGAATCCCAGAGAAGTCATGGGTATAGTGCCTGTGTCGCATGGGGGCACTCTAAATATTCGTCTAGTCGTAAGTTCTCTAAAGTGATTGGTGGAAGCGGAAGAGAAGTAGGAGACCCCCCTTCCGAGAACCCCCAGGGTGTGCTTCTTCAAACTTCGGGTGGAACCGAACTAAACCATACTGTCACCTGCAGGGGACTCAAAGCTATGACTAAATCTAGCCCTAATCTTTTGCATATCCTAGCATATGCCAACATTATTGGAAGTAGACATCGGTACATCACTCTTTCATTTTAATTTTAATGGCCACCAGTATACCTGTTCAAATAAGAAGCATTGTAAACGTGGTGTTCAATTTTTAGTATAGATATAATGTGAAATAGCTATTTCAACTCACTATGTATTCTCCTAAGCAACATTTGTATTTTACAGCTTTATAAATTTAAATTTCTGTCACTTTTAATTCATTGCTATTATAGATATACTATTTCTATTTTCATCATTTATAAAATTCTCTACTGTACTTTGCATTATCAGATCCACTAGCAATTACTCTTGCGTAAATAAGTTGTTTGCTTGATGAAAATTAAAATCCAGTTATCTATACATAAATCCACTTGAAAAAATATTATCTCATTCAAAATATGAAGTCTAATATAAATATTTTGATAATATAGCATAGTAAAATCACAAAGTCATTTTTCCTTCTTTCTCATCCTGATGAACATAAAGTTCCCAAACTTTAATTTATCCCCTAGAACAGAGGGTATCGAGTAAATTCTAGGAACATTTTTACAGAAGCTATTTAGAATAAAATGAAGCTTTCTTGCTAAAATTTTCCATAAAATAAAGTATTTCAAAACGTATAAAATTTAAATAATTACACTCTCATATCACATCAAATTGCATTACATTAAATTTGTTTAATCCTTAATAATATGATTTAAATGAGGAAATATTTTAAGGAAACGCAATACCTACTTACTGCCGTAATTGAAAATCATTTTACGGAATTGATCTAAAATTTATAAGACATATTCCCTCATTCCTCTTAATGACATCCGAAGAATTCAACCAATCAGCATATGTTCGATATTTAAGGAAATATCAAAAATAAATTAAGACCTAATTACTGAAAATTATCTGAGAAATCTGATACATTAGATTTCTCATATTTGAACTTTAACATTGTGTATATCAAGTTATATATACAATTAATTAATGTGTTTCTATGCTAATGAAAGTTTGTGTCAACTAATATTATTTATCCAGTTTTAATTACGTATAATTATATCTATCTGTAAGAGAGAATTATACATTCTCAGATTTATTCGACTAATAGTCCTGAAGGTAATCATGCATTGAAATTATTTAAGATTATTTCTGTGAATATTTGAGAAGAAATTTTAAAGCTACTTTTACAGTCTATCATATTAAAAGAAATGGAGAATACAGTTTATTAACGATATCAGATAACTAATTTATAAACGCAATGTGTTACTTTAGACAAGTATTCTGAAATTTATTTACTTGCACTTTACTCATATTCTACCTTATTAATACTTAAGTATTCTATAACAGAGGCAGGGGAACCCACAGCCTTGAGGACTCAGTGAGTTTCGTGTGCGCCCTTCATAAAATATAGTATTGGCATTAATTAATATTTAATGTTGTTGTTGTTTCTTGCACCTGCCTAACGTAGTCAGATCGAGGCCCACAAAATTCATCGTGGCAAGAGACTACAAGTACGCCTGTCGTTGGCCTTAGCCTTGAGCACCATACAGGTGACAGTACGAATTAGCGAAATTCCCCGAAGGGACGAAGATGGCGACACCACTCTATTTCCACCTCCACAATTTAGGCAAGGAACTGAAGGGGAAGGAAATATTCTCCAATCCCCTGCTCTCGTGATTCAGCCCAGAAGACTTTCGGAACCACTGATTTAACGAGCACGTACTCCGTGTGTACGTACTCAGAGGGTATTTGGTGGCGTCGGACATCGAATTCAGGCCTTCTAGTCTGGAGTCCGATGCTGTAACCACTAAACTACCCACGGCCATTAATATTTAATTAAATGGATTACAAGAATTTTCAAATCAATAGAATTAAAAAAAATAACTGCATGAATGTATGCATGCATGCTTCAAATGACTACTTGTGGGAATGGCTAATTGTACATTACAAATGTTAGAATGCCACCTAGTGCAGCACGACAACACCACCAGATATGTTATATTATCTTTACACAAAAATTAATTTCTTACTATTATTGTTGCGACTAATACCCTGTACGTTGAAACATATTTTTTGCATGAATGACAATTAAATATTAATCTGAGTATTAATTTTAATATTCATGAATTGTTTTATTATAAGTTTTTGTTGACTGAGATACAATAAGTATGCACTACAAAAAAGCGAGTGGCTTTACTTATGTAAATCTGGTAATGAACTGGTAACAGATTCGTCTCGTGCTGATGACGGCCAATGTGAACATTTAGTTATTGTTCTTACTCTGGCTTTGCAATTCCTTTCTGTTGTTGTTTGTCTAGCAAGTATACACTTTCATACAGAAGCAATTTAATATTCGTTCCTTATGTGAGTACAAAAATGTTCAATATTGCATCTATTTTGTCAAATCCTTACTAATGTTATAAACGCGAAAGTTTGCAAGGATGTTTGTTATTCTTTCACGGAAAAACAACTAAATAGATTTTAATGAAACTTTATAATAATGTAGCTTATACGTCAGAATAACACATAGGCTATAATTTATAAAGATATTGTGCGAATTTTCCGAAACATAACGATAATTGTCAAAAGAGTATTAAAAAATTCTGCCATCTACAAAAACGCCCGTGACAGCATATATCTTTTGTGTGTGTGTGTGTGTGAGAAGCAAAACAATTCCCTTTTAGTTTTGTTTACGCCATGCCTCAGTGCGCGCTCGTTTTTACCTTATTCCTTTGATCAGTGTAATCACTGTTTTTTTTTTTTTATTATTTCATAATAAAACTAGATTTCGAAGGGAGAGGTGGTGGCAAGATTTTACATAAAATTAATTCAACAGAGAGTAACATTAACGTATTACCCTTCCAGATATAAACTATTTACACTATTTTAAGCATTCATTTCACAAAATTTGTAACAATGTATTACTTTTGCTGAGCAGAGATCAGCTTATGAAGGTGTTTTCAAAAATCGACTGACAGGAGAGTTACGGGGAGTTATAAATAAATAAAAAAGTTCCTTTTATCAGCTATTAGATCTACAGACTTAAACTTTAACAAATATGTTTTTTTTGTTCAGCTGAGATATACATAAAACTCTTTTTTGTTTAATTCACGTAAAATTAACTAATTAAAAACTTATTTATCCTTCAATCTGTATTGTTTAATTTTTCAATTTACCCGAGCGAAGAACGAGTATATCAGCTAGTAATAAATGAATAAGAATTCGATTTTTTTGTAATATTTCTATATAATGTACCAAACTGCAATATATTCATAAAAGTTTCATGTATAGGTACATTAGCCCATGTGACCTCCTTAATTACTATCTAATTTACATGTGACCTTCAATGGTAAAATGTTTCCCAACTATGTAGTATACTATTTATTTTTATCAGACATATTAATTCACATTATTTGTATAAAATTAGTTCAAATAGTTTTAGATAAAAAAAAATCTTGAACGGTATTATGACCATCAATTATGAATTCGTTCAAATAATTCTAGATGAAAAAAATTTTGAACGGTATTATGACCAACAATTATAAATTCGTTCAAATAATTCTAGATGAAAAAAAAATCTTCAACTGTATTATGACCAACAATTATGAATTCATTGATTCATACTTGTTGACTTTTCCAGACTTCATTTTAACTTATGAGAATATTTTTTTGTAAATATATTCCAAAGTCAGCTGTGACAATTGCAGCGACGAATCCTTTTCAAAAGATGATACTGATGGTTAGAATAATTATAGGTTCATGTATGTATTTAATAGTTTTTAATATACTGGTAAAATACACTAATTAACTTATTATCTCAACTCAAAATTTTTTTTTAAAAATTCTTAAGTATCGGATATATATGAACATTTTACAAATATTTTATTTATTTATTTTTATCAAAAATGTATAGAGAATCGGAGAAGCGGGTTTGAATGGGTGGCAACATTTTTTCACAAAATTTGTTTGAGAATAAGAGATGCGACTTAGAATTGATGGCGGCTTATCTTCGAGTAAATACGGCATATGTATTTAGTTATATCACAAATTTGAAGAACGAATTTTTTTGAAAAAAGGTATCGAAATAAATATCGAAATAAATGTACACATATTTTTCTTCTATTTATCAAAGTATTTTTATATCTCATTAGAAGAAAGATGTAAATTTAAGTGTTCAAATGTGCTTAAGTATTTAAAAGAATTATCATTAATTTTTCAAAGAGATATTTTAATCAGTTTCCTTTAAAACTCATAGCTCTTTGGAATACAATTCACTTAAATAAATTCAAAAACGGCAATCAAAAGCAGAAATTATTATTTTAATATCAGAGCATTATTTAATAACTCTAATCATGTGAATAACATCAGTATTTTTTTTCTATAACACAACTAAAAATATGTGCTGCAGTCAATAGTATATTATTTTACGTTACTCTAATATAATCACTTTCTCATAAATCAACAAAAACATGTAACTAGGTCGAAGATGATAAGCCCTGGAATAAGTTATCTCAGTTTCATAAAAAAATATTGCTTTTACTTTTAAAAAACATTACCTTTATAAAAGCTAGTACATAAACACACCTTCTAAAATTATGGAGTATACTTATAGTAATTAATATACTGTTGCATTCTTCCTTGCTTTTATGGTACCTTTAATTTTGATAGTGATGCTATCAATATGATTTTGGATCATAATCATATCTTTTTATAGCTTACTTCATTAATAACTGGATATTTAATGAAGCCAATTCCATGGGTATTTATATTGATGTTTAGTTCTAATAATTCAGAGTTTTGTTTATATTGCTATCAGTACTTTTACATCATTTTACGTTATTTAAAAATTCTTTACACTTTGTCTCATTAAAAAATCATAGATAAATTTTAAAAAGGTTACGTCCTCTTTAAATTAATCCTAAAATCATTTCTGGAAATTTAATCTAACCTTTATTGTCAGAAATTAAATTTTCCTGATCAATCTTAAAGCGAGCTTCAATAAGTTGCGCTGAATCAAAGAACAAAACATTTTTCTTAAACTGGAAGTTTGTTATTTTTTGGTGAGAGCAGTTCTTTTTTTTTCCCTACGGCATTTTTAAAACTACGGATACGTACTAAGGTATTTTTTCCACTTTTTTTTTTACTTTTGTAATATTCGTTTGTTTTTAATATCTGAACTTGAAAATCGGAAACGAATATTTTACAATTTTTAAATGGAGCTATTTTTACTTTTATAAACTTTTCTCTTTCCGTTGGAACAACTAAATATATTTTAATGAAAAGAAGACACACACATTAGAATTCCAAACTTTCAAGTAAGTTTATATTTGTTTTATCTTAAATGTTTGATTGCTAAATACTACGGCATATTATAACTTGTAGAATATAAAGAAAAAATTAAATAAAGCGTCTGCGATCTCTACTGTATTAAGTTGAACCTTCAAAAAAAATTCTACAGAAAAAATTGCTTAGAACCTGATGAAATAACAAATGTTATATATAATCATGATCGTGAAAGTGTGAATTAATATACTAATACATATTAAAATATAAATTTAATATGAACTAGTATATAACATAATAAAATATATAAATATAAAAATTAATATATTAATTTAATATAATGTGCATATAAAAGTTAATATATATATGTTATACAATATGCATAAAATATATGATGGGATTGAAAAGGAATTTTCCTAATGGAGTCATTTGCAGAGTTCTGTTACAATGCTTGCCGATGTATATTCACAATGACTTAAAAGGACTTAGGTAAATCACATTGATAATGTGAATGGAATGACTGATTTAGCATACACATACTCCGTTGACAAATCTTCATGTAGACGACTGTGAAAGCATTCGTTTATAACAGAAATAGTATATAGAACCCTATAGACTTGTCGTAAGTCACTTAATTGAATGGAATGCTAGAAGTCATTTCGGGGTCAGCTACGGACTAGTATTATTTCTAGTAACATTGTGTTTAGGGATTGTAATACCGTGATACCGAATACCGGTATGCTGAGCCATTTGTACAATTTTGTAATACCGGTATTAACAAGATAAAATACCGTTTTTTTGGTATTAACTAGAAATTTTTAAAATTGTCTCCACTATATGCTCAGGGATCGCCAACATAGCAAAATAGTATACGATTTTCTTTCTATATCTTACTAGCTGGCGAAATTAATTAGATTGTAAATATAAAATTGCATCGTACAATCAAGAGAAGGGATAAAATATGTGAATCATCTAATGAGGAGTGCCAAAACTATCTTATTACAGCTCGGAACGATACTGCCCAGGATTCGTAGTCTGGTATTCGTATCTATAAAAACAAGAGTTTGTAGTAGTGAAGAAAGTGAGTAATATTTCGATATTTTTTTTAATTGTTGAGTTTGTTATTCCCATTGTAATTGCATATCATACTTTAGGGTTTAAAATATTTTTCAGGTTCCTTATATCTATACTCATAAATAATAACTCATAATAATGAAGAAGAATAAGACAATAATGAATAATATTTGATGAATAATATTCACATTTCAAAAATTTGTAATAGTACCACAAACTGAATAGTGATATTTACACTTTTTTGTGATTTAAATAAAAAGATGCTCGTTACTCTTTTACGGTTCTTTATATACTGTTATAATTTAAAAGTAACAAATTGTGTTTTGTGATATTTACACTTTCTAATAAAACTGGCAAATAAAACAAAGAAACCCCATGTTTTCCATCTTTTTCTAAAATTTCTACTACCGGTATTTAAACCGATATCCCGGTATTAAGATCTAGAAAATACCGAATATCGGTATTGAACTTTTGGTCCGATATTGCAATCCCTATTTGAGTTACTTCCGTTATCATACTTCTTAGAACTCATGCATTACAAATCCTTCAATTCTTATTAATTATACACTCTCTTAATACTATTTTAAATAAATAAAAACCGAAAACGCGAATCATTCGGCTGTTTTATAGAAATAAATTAAGTGTATTCGTAATATATTTCACTTATTATTTCGTGGATAGATGGATAGTAAAAACATTGATTGGATTCGTAATCCATTTGTGATACGGATACACATGTTTATGAATTAAATTTAAATGAAGAAAAACTAATTTCGCACTGTAATAATCGAGATTTAATATCAAAATATTCCGAAGAGTCAATTATTTTATTTTGGATTAAAATAAGAGGCGATAATCGCATAATAGTTAATAAAGCTTTAAACATAAGTTACAATTTTCTACACCTTATTTGCATGAATTCTGATTTTCAACATTAATTAGCAAGTACATTAGTAAGATTAAAAGTTCTAAATATAGATGACAATGATAGTGGTACTATGATTTTTTCAACCAAATGCAATTGAAATTATCAAAAATAATCAAGTTCAAATTTCGTAATTAATTGCATTCTTATAATTAATTGGCAATTAATTTCTCAAACATTTTGTTTTTTTTGTCATACAAATACATTTATATAGCATTGAAAATTATTATCAAAAACTTTTTATATATATTGCATTACAGATAAGTAAAATTATTTTAAACTTATTTTATAGTTAGTGTACCGCAAAATTTTGTGAAAATGTTAAATGTGTACCGCAGCAAAAAAGGTTGAGAATCGCTGGTGTAAGGGTTAACAAAAGGAAGATACCTCTAAAATTTACACAACAAGCATTCTATTCAAACTAGTTCCATATAATTAGCCTTAATAATGTTGAAAGAAATATTTGAAATTTGTACTTTTCATTTCTATATTTAACACTACTGTATCGAATTTATTAACAATTATAATAAGTATAAATTTTTTTCCCTCAAATTAGATTTATAATTCAAATTCGTGTTTTCATAATTTGCTTATTTTTGTGATTTATTTATAAGAAGACGATTTGCACCCCCACACACGATCACTCTTAAATTCTTTTAATATCACTTTAAAATTTTGTTTCATTATCCAGATTTCGTCTAAAAATTGACTAAATTTAAACAAACATGACGCTGTTCGTGAGTTTCTTTTCAAATAGAATTTGAAATACTAAACATAAATATTCTTAGACAATTTACGTCGTTTACGAATCCGTTTCAAGTGCATTCAAAAACACGAAAGAATTTCTGGGAAATGCAGAAAATTCTATAAGTTTTCCTAACTCTATTTGCAGAAAACCCAGTAAAACCTTTATGAGTAGAAATAAAACTATATTTTCGTAATCAATTTTCTAGCAAGCTTTTCTAAGTTACTTTGAATCAAAGAATGAAAGATTTTTCTCCATAGAAAGATAAAGCTATTTCTTATTCTGAGTATTTTTTCTATCTTTTCCGCGGCAGCATCTTTTCTTTTATTCGAAAATGCATGAAAGAGTTTGAGTGCAACGGCTTTACTGGTTTTCTCCTTCTGAGTCATATTTTTTTTTTATAAATATTTACACAGTGAAAACAATACTTACGCTACAAAATTGTATATTTTGCTTTTTTTTTTTTTTTTTCTGAATTGAGTTGTTCTTACGTTTGTTAAGTTTTCTCTTAGTTGATGTAAATAAAAATATTTTAAAGAAAGAATTTATATTTATTATTTTTTTAAAAAAGCAACGGTATTGATTGAAATATATTTAATAGTATTTATAATATAATTTTTATAAAAAAAATAAAGGAACATTTAAATACATATTCAATACACCAGATAAAATAATCTATAAGCACCCGGTCTTCGCTGCATATCAGGGAAATTCAGCAACTAATGGTGAATACTTTATTTGTAAAGCACAACTTGTGTTTTAAATTTTAAATTTCAATCAGTAGATTAAGTTTTCTTTTATGTTAACTCATAAAAAATTACAAAGAAAATCACACTACAACCAATAAAAGGGTCAATTAACTATATTGAATCATATCTTTAAATTACTTTACATTATGCTCAATAATTCAAAAATTTCATTTATCGTAAAATCTCTCTCTCCGGTGTATAACGCGCTCACCTATACTCTTTCAGGCTCCATATTTTAGTTTTTAATATATATTCGCCGTATAACGCGAGCCTCTTTTCTTACGAAGGAATCCCAAATGTATGTCTTAAGTGTTCTGATGTTCTAATTCATTCGAGATATTATCCCAGGCTTTTGAAAAAATAGTATACTTCTAAAACTCTAACCCTTTAAGTTCATTAGGTATGTTATTTCTTTTAAATAAACAGTATTCTGATCTATGTAGAAGTCAAATCATTCTATATTCTCATCTTTTTTTTTTAATTTTGAAGTCATCATTTTTATACTCGGCGTATAACGCGCACCCGTAAATTTCGATAATATTTTTCGGGTTCAAAGTGCGCGTTATACGCCGCAATTTACGGTATTTAAAGAAACACTAAGCATAAAACTGCCCTCTTCGCTGGATATTTATTTAATAATGCTGTATGATTATTTATTGTTTTTAAATTATTGAGATATATCTTAGCTAAGTCATAGCATTAAGCGTTCGATTGCATTAAAAAAAATATTCTTATAGCTATACCATTTTGATTTAAAAAGACAGCACTTGAATGTCTAAGGCGGGAGTACAATTATCTTCTACTCTTCCAAAACTCTCCTCATTGTTCATGTAGTGTAACTTAACAAAACATCATGCTTTCCATGTAGTTTATAAGTCTGATAGCTTAAGAAGGAGAATTTTTGTTTAAAACACCTTCGCAACCCCCTTGGGTGTGGATTTTTGAAAAATGCGTTTTTAGCGGATCTCTACATAACAAAAGAAACATGCCTGCTAAATTTCAAGTGTGCAGCTGTTGTAGTTATAGCTGATATTGCAATCTAATAAATCATACTTTAAATAAAAGTTAAAATAACACGAAATATGTCTCAGAAAATTCTTATGAAATAAGGTCTCAAGATCTTTTCATTATATTCATACGAATTATAATAGATCAATGTTTAAAGCGACGTTATTTAAATTTTGAACATTTTCTGAGTGACGGAATAACTGATATAAAGATTATCTATTAAAATGTAACATTCTGATTTGATAGAAGGTATTTGAAAAAAAACCCTTTTTTTATTATTATTTGAAGAAACTATTTACTAAATTTAAAAAAAAAAGAAAATCTGAAAAAAATGGTACTGTTTTCAAAAAATTATACTGTGTGTGTGTATTATACTTTTTGAAAGTGAATTTCAAATATTTTCTGTATTTCATACGAATAATTTTTTTATTTCTATTATTAAGAAATTCTGAAACGTCGTTCGGTTATTGAGGTCATAAAAGTAAGATATATTTAACTAAGTTAAATTTCTCTTTTTGTTTTTCCTATTAAAAACTTTTCAAAACCTTTGTTCAAAGAAAACAAAAAAAGGAAATTCCGAATAATTTGGTATCAAGCATTAAATATTTTTTCTTTCCTAATCAATCTACGTTTTTATCAAACTGTGAAGGTGCTAAATATAACTAATAAATTATCAGAAATTTTTGCTTTCTTTCCATAAAATACATTTACACTGGTATTTAGAAAAAAAAATACTTATTCCCTAAATTTAAAGTATTGTCATATATACAATTTATGAAATTACATGAATGAAGTTAATTCAATTAGAGCTCTTAAGAATGCATTAAAATAACAAATACATCAAAAATAGGAAAAAAAAAATCTTTTAAGCGTAGTATACAAACTTTTCGAAAAATGAATTGCATATTAATTCAACAATACTCCAGTTTTACATTTAAAAATATTCATAAAATAAAATTATCATCAAACAACTCATTTCAAAGAATATTGTTTGCAATATTTTGAGCTAGTTATGAAGATAATTTTTTTAATGGAATTAGGAATTTAGGCAATATAATGAAAAAATGACTGAATTTACATTTTATAAATTTTTGTATTTGTTAAAACCTCTCATACGCGAAATGTAAGAATTAAAAATAAAAATGTTTTCCTGTGCCTCAATTTCCTCTACAACCAATATATATATATATATATATAAATGTGATAAAAAAAAGTGTATTTTAAGAAACTTGAAAAGGGGAAGAAGGTTTGTCCTTTTTATGATAACTTTAAACCCACTTTTTCCTTTCTGAAAAACAACTCATAATTACCGATTTCCCTTCCTGTCTATTTTTTTTTTTCTGCGGAAATTATTTCCTTTTGTGTGTGGCTTTTCCTCCATGAGCGTAAAAGTAAGAGAAAATAACATCCTTTTAGTGTTCTTTTTTTATTCTTCTTACTTTTTACAATATTTTTTTAACAAAGGAAGAGGAAACAGATTTAAAAAAAATTGTAAAAAAAGGAATATTTCTATGGTATGAATTAAAACACAGTACAATTAGGACAAAAAAAAATCATTCAATTTACTAATCTCTCTCTGTGTTTATATCTAAATCAAGCCATAAAAATGCAGGACTTACGAGGAGATTGATATTCATTTCATTTTATGTGCACAGCATTTTGTTTTTAATTATTCTAAAAAAAAATACTTTCCTCATGATTTATTTATCAAGGTAATAAAATAATAGTAGTATTAAATGTGAAAAAGGCAAAAGTATATATTTTTGGGTTGTTATAATTAACGGGCCGAAGTTAATGGCATTAAATTAATATACAGTCGAACTTCTATATTGCAAATTTTTCTATTTAGCGAACTTTTTCCTGGAACCTTGAACATTTGACGATTTTCTTCATAAAATAACCTCTCTATAGCGAAGTACATTTTCTATATAACGAACTTTTTCTTCTGTGATTCAATTTTTTTTCTCCCTATTTTCAAAGTATTTCTGATCATTTCAAGTTATTCTCTTTTTACAGCTTTTATTGTGGTCATAAATCTTGTGAATTATATTTCATTAGATCATAACTTGCCGAGAGTAATAGAAATCTGGACGTTTCTTCTACCTTTAAAACCCATTGTCCAGTTCACCAGAAACATCTTCGATATCCTCTTTCACACTAAGTGAAGTTGTCCCGTGTTCTAGTTAAAAAATTAATGTATGCTTAGTAGAAAATGTTCTTAAAATTCATGAATTTTTAAAGAATTTTTTTAAAATTGAAAATACAGTGTATTTTTCAAAATTCTTTTTACTTGATTTCCTTGCAGTTTTTCTTTCTTTTCTTTTTTCTTTTTTTTGATGGGTAAAATATATAAAATAAACATATATTAATTTGAAAAATGGTGTGAATAATTACTTTTTTTAACATTTTGTGTTTATGAATTTATATATATATTTTTGTGGTATATAAAGTATATTAAAAGATGAACCTCTATACAACGAATTTTCCATATAACGAACTTTTTTCCGGGATTTAGCGACTTCGTTATATAGAGATCTGACTGTATATATTCTTCTTTAAATTCCAGCTTAATAGCCAAAACTCCATACATTTATTTTTAATTTACAAAAATTTCTAAGTTTTGTCGATAAATTTTATAATAATGTAATATGCGCGTTTAACCTT
>BMAV01019009.1:113451-132384 GCA_019973955.1 Trichonephila inaurata madagascariensis
CTATACATTAACGCTAAAGCTATAATATGACTTAATTCTCTGAAGTGCCACCGGCGTATATAAACATCTCGCTCAGCCAAATTGTTAAATTTATCGGACGTATATTTTAAGCACTTGCAATTCCAAATAAGTGAGAATTTTAGATTTAATTAGAATGAAAATACAAAAACCGCGGTATCCATTAGTATTGGTATAGATTTTTGTCGCCCATACAGTGATAGCATCCATAGACTGCCATTGTTTATATAATTAAGTTTGTCAAACATTCTACAGGGTGTTTCTAAATGAATATCAGAGTTTTAATTTTTTATAGTATTTATTACATATATCTTATAAGTATAATTCATACATCGAATAAAAGAGCAACTGAAACACATTTGTTTTCTGGCATGTGTGCGCTTGCGCACGAAATGCGTGTTAATTTTTGTCCCTGTTCCACCAATCAGTGCGCTAGTAGGAAAATGGTGACTAGTGAACAGAAACTCATAATACGAGCATCTGAAGCTTACAAAATCCACACGAGATGATAGAATTGCAACGAGACTGACTTAAATTGAGAGCTTTATGTGCCCTATCTCGGCGGAAAGTGTATGGACCTTTCGTTTTTGTCGAACCAACTGTAACTGGTTCTGTCTATCTTGTTACTCTACAACTATGGCTATTTCCTCAATTGGAAGAAAGTGAACCAAATAACTTCCTTTGGCAGCAAGAAAATGCACCGCCTCAGTGGCATCTCTCAGAACGCGATTCGTTGAACACCACTGAACCCGACCAATGGATTGGCCACGAAGGGGCTCACGATAAAACTTGATTTACATGGCCTCTACGTTCACCTGATCTGACGCCATGCGATTTTTATCTGTGGGGTTCATTAAGGATTGTGTGTACGTAACTGCGTTACTATCTGTCCTTCCAGACTTAAGACACATGATTGAAGCAGCTGTTGCAAGAATTATCTCAGACACATTGAACAAAGTTTGGGATGAACTCGCCTATCATTTTGATGGGTGCCGTATGACGAATGGGGCTCTCATTGATCATTTGTAAGCTAGTAGGTAAAACTGTTTCAGTTACTCTTTCATTCGATGTATGAATTAAACTTGCAAGCTATATAAAACAAATACTATAAAGTGTTGAAACTCTGATATTCATTTAGAAACACCCTGTACTTTATGACGTTGTTCAATCTCGTATTGAGAAAGAATAATTAAAATAGCGAAATAAGTGTGAGAGAGTGAGATTGTAATAAATACAATATTTGGGGGGTGGGAGAGAATTTATCAGTAAAAAAGACAGTCTCGTGAGTGCAGATGGCGGTCACTTGTATTCGAGAATGAAACTACAGCAGCATAAAATAGACCCCGCTCGAATTATCTCGAGTGTGTACAATTCAGCCTGTTAGCTCACTTGAATTAACTCGAAAGCACACTTTTAGGGATTAAAGATTAGAATATCTAACTAAGTTCCGTTAACAGAAAATAAGTAATATTCTCTCTGTCCAATAACAACAGTATCAAATGAACATTTACAAAGTGATTATAATTACCTTTTAATATTTTTAACAGCATTTGCCAATAATTTTTTTTTTTGAAAAGGCCGTTGTAGCTTATGTTGACACGTAAAATTACGAAGTTTTTAATAAAAATCAAACTTTCTTTACATCTTTCACTTGTTTTGACACCCTCCACTAAATTCGGCATCTAACCAAGCAAATGGCCATCTTGTGTAGCTATTTTTAAACTAATTTTATGGAAATTGTTTTAACGCATTTTGTGTGCAATCCATATACCAAATTTGTTGGCAATCCTCTGACTTTTATAGCATTACGTTGCTGTTTATTTGGAAAGTTTGAACATAACCACTCGGTATACTACCGTGCTTACACTCCTATAAATGAATCGGAATACTATAATCTAACAGATATTTTTCTAGAGTAAAATATCTTTTAAAATTAAATTAACCCTTCATGATAAAATTTTTATAAAAATGTTTCTTAATAAATATGTTTCTGCAACAATTCTCAATAATCGGCGTTTAAAGTACAAATAATATCACTCTATACTTTTACTAGTCTTACTTAATGCAAAATATATTTTTAACTTTATTTTTATCTTTTTTTAAAAAAAAAAATTATTTTGCTTCAAATGATATTGATTAAATGTTACTAATTTTCATGTTATTTTTTTTAAATTTAAAATTGTAAAAATGGAGAAAATGCTTAACGATATATTAAGATACATTTAATAATTGATAAGGTTGATTCTTAATGGAATTATTCTTCAAAAGAAAATAATTACAATAACATTTTCAAAAAATATGATTTCATCAAAATACTTCTAGTCCTTTTAAAAATATGACTGCTGAAAAATACAGTTTGATATTAAAAAAAAATTCATAAAGAAGAAAACATCTTTGAAAACAACAGTTTCTTTAAAATAACGTTTTGCTGAACAATGCTTTACAGATAAATAAAAAATAGAAAAAAACTTCAAACTCAGAAACAGTTCAAATAGAATATTAATAACATAATAAAGATGAATAAAACTTTACTTCGAATAATTTACTTCGAAATAATGCAACTAAAAACACCACCAGTAATATTTTGTTTTTGAAGCTAAACTTATATTATTATTACAGAATATTATGTAAAATAACAAAATATCCGTTTGGAATTTCTTGAAGTATTTTTAGACAAATTACAAAGTAAATACAATATACTTTTTTAAATCCGTTGCAATTATTTGGGAAAAAATACACATAAAATAAAATTGGCATGTTTAAAACAGTTTTTCTACAGATTTTCTACATATTTTAACTTGATCTTTCTACAATAGTAAATTCAAATAAAAATAAGCATCAAAATTATTTGCATATTCATATTAAGTATTCATATGATAGCTATATTTCTAAAATTTTTCCCATTTGTTGAAAACGAAGTACCACCACATAAGTGCAAGTATATAACTTTAGATATTAAGACGCAACTGTAAAATCTGGAGATGATTCTTAAAGAATTGTCAAAAATAACGATTTAAGCAAACACCAAAAGAGGATAATAATTAAAAGTTGTAGTATATAATCTTTCTTTTCTTCCAAAAACTTTGAAATAAAGCGTTATTTATTCTGAGTTAAAATTACACTGTGTTAAGGTAAACATTTCTTCTTCATTTTTCTCAACCCTGCACAATTTTACTTCATAAATATATGGTGGACATCTTTTGTATGAATTATACAATTTCCGTTTGTTTATAAGCTCTATTTATTGTTTCATTTGTAAAGATAATTAAAGCACAGTGAAAAGTGTACGTGTATATGCCATACCAACTTTGATACCCATAAATAATCTCATGCATTAAATATGCTTAAATTATACATTCCTTAGAAGATTTCCTGTAAAATATTGAGTTAAAAGTACCGAAATGTATCAAATTTATATAAATATTCACAATCATTTAGGGAGAAAAAAGGGATACAGAGAGAGTGTATTTTAAAAATTATTTCTATACTGTGTTCATCGAATTTATCAAAAGATAAAAAGTTTATATAAGGCAACAAACATTTCTGATTTCATGAATTCGTTATTTAGGAAACAAGAATCAGCATTGCCATATTGGATGCGATATTGAATTTTGATGTATTAACCGTTCGCAAGAAACTTTATTCTTATGTTTACAACAACAATTTTTCGACGATTTCCAATAACATATGTTATTCTCAAGACTTATTATCCTTCTCAACGATTGTTATATTAGCGGTCAGGTTTTTTTTTAAATAATAAAAAAACTGGTGCAGCAAATTTAAGGCACGGTTTTAGAAATCAATTGCAGTGGAACACACACCAATTGATATAAAAACACCATTTTATTACCATCCATGCCTTCTCCGGGATTCAAGCCCTGGCCCAACGGCATAGCAGTCAGCGTCACTAACCACTATACCGGCATTTTGAATATGGAAATATGTGGTTAAAATAGAACAAGGTGCGCTTTCGAGAAGTTTGCGATTCTTTTGGGAACTGGTTCCAGAGGTTGCCGAGCTATCACCGACAAAACAGCAAGTTCCAAATCAAGGTATAACAACACAAAATACAAAGCGCGATGTTTTAAATATGGAAGTCATGTATTATTATGAATAAAGTAACAGATTAGAACAGCGATACACTCAACCTGCGGCCCAGCGAGCCTTTTTAAGTGGCCCGGCCATGGCCCATTGCTCTGAAAAATTTACTTATTAAAGAATATTGTGTTAAAAATTTGGTGAGAAATTATTTGTGTCAAGAAATCAAATATATCAATTTTGCTTTCGGCTGTCGGTGGTGTACGGGTACGAATTGATATATATATATATATATATATATATATATTCTATTTTGAACGGTTACGATTTGTGGTAACAGACAACAGTGGAATAGGGGCAATTTTATAGGTGGAACTAATTATAACTATCTTTCATATCTTGCAAGCGAAAAATATTTTTTAAAAAATATATCGTTTCAAGACGAATGGGAGGTTGACTATTTTGTAGGAAAAAACAAACATGGATCAGTAATTGTTTGATTTGTCATGAAAATGCTGTATTTAAAAAAAAAAAATACCAATTAACAAGGAATCATTCAATGACACTTTTCCTCGAATATCTCTTTCAAGAGGTGATAAGTAGGTTTTCTGGAATAATCTTTGCAACAGCAACGAAGTGTTTTGTCAGTGGTAATATCACTGCGGTAACAAAGACATCCTATGAAGTTCGTTATATTACTCGTAATCATATGAAACCATTTACTGATGCAGAAATTGTGAAGGAGTATTTCTTAAATGCGACTAATTTTGTGTTCGTTGTAAAAATAAAAGTATGAAAAATAATAATTAAAAAGAAGCAAAACATGAGTTATAATATTTTAATCAATTATCCACATTTTAAATTTTCAATGTTATCTTGGTCTTCAAGCATTTCTCTCCCCTCCCCTTCCCCCATTTATCCTCATATTGCGGCCCGCTTGAAATAACTTACGAACATAAGCGGCCCGCGTGAAATAGGTGACATATGTATGCGGCCCATCAGAAAAAAAGATTGAGTCCCCCTGGATTAGAACTTAAAAAAACGATTATTTTTAAAATACGTTTTAGATTGAGAATTTAGTAAACGCACATTGGCAGCGTGCATTCGTCATCATCATACTATCCCATCACCTGGTATGGTGGTATGGGGTGCTGTTGCATACACGTCTCGGTAGCCTCTTGTTCACAGACTTTGAACATTGCACGTTACATTTCTGGTGTGTTACAACCTGTGGTTCTACCCATTATTCGAGTCCTGCGAAACCCTAAGTTTAAATAGTAAAATGCACGACCGCATGTTGCCGATATTGTACGGATCTTCCTTGATGCGGAAAATGTTTGACTGTTGAACTGGCCTGCATGTTTTCCAGATCTTTCACCAATAAAAAACATCTGGTCTATGATTGCCAAACAACTGGCTCGTCATCATACGTTATTCACTGCAGTTGATGAGCTGAGGTTTCGTGTTGTAGCTACATGGTCATCTGTCCCTGTACATGTCATCCATTCTCTGTTTGTCTCAATGCCCAGATGTATAAGTGTTGTTATTACTACCAGAGGTGGTTGTTTTTGGTACTGATTTCTCAGGATCTATGCACCCAAATTTCTTGAAAATTAGTCACTTATTATTTCTGGTATATTATACTTGTTCAATAAATATCATTTTTTTTTTTATCTGCATTTCTTCCTGGTGTAGCAATTTTATTGGCCAGCAGTGTATAATTCACCTCACAAATAAAGACTTAGATAAAAGTTTTGATCACGTGCTTCAAATAATCCTTTTCTACTAAACAACATTAAATTCTTCTCTTTCAATTATCTTTTTTCCATTAAAATCTGCCATCATTTTTATGATTTGATAAATGAGATGTCAGGAAGGTATTTTGTCGTGTAATTAAAAGCAAACTGCCCTATTTAAAGTGAAATAAACATTAATCATCTCATAAGTTCGCTTTTGCATATTTTGACATGATTAAAAAAAAGATGCACGGAAACGCTAGTTAAAAAAAATAATAACCCCTCTTTTTTAATACATCTTTTCTTTCTTCTTTACGTTAGATCTGTTGTCAAAAAAAATATCCTGGAAAAAATAAAATAAAGTTTAAATGAAGTTGTATTTTTCTACTTTTATAACGAGAAAAAGAATCCCTACTCTGTTTTAAAAAAATTCATTGCGAAAAAAGAAAATAGAAATGTAAATTAATAATTAAGACATTTTTTTTTTATGTAAGGAAGAATGACACAGAAATATTCCAAAGAAAAAAGTCATTTAATATTACTCTAGATAGTTTTTCTTCCACCTTTTTATGTGCATTTGATATTTATTTTTAATTTAAACATATATATATTTTTTCTTTTTATCTTGTTTTGCTTCGTTATTTATTCCTTCAAAATTATCCCACTTTCAAATACAAAGGATTATCGTCAAAAATAATTTAATGTTATAGCTTGCCCTTTCACATTTAAATCACACTGCATGTTTACATATTCCTAAATTCGCTCTACCAAATTAGCTTTTGTTTTAGTATAATATTATTTTACAAGTTGTATTTTAGAAGCTTAACATTATGTATGTTTGGAGTAGATTCGATCAACAATATCATTTCGATCAACAGTATAGTTTTTTATTATTTTTTTAAAAAAATTCATAACTATAGGCAATGAAGAAGGCAAGTAAAATAAATTTAATTTTGATTATTGCGGATAGAAAAGAACAAATGTTGTACCCCTTTGGAATCCTAACTAAAAGTGCCATCTTTTAAAGAACTTGCCTGAGGTTGCATGTAATAGTTTTTTTTTATAAAGTGTCAAAGTTACATGACGTTTCCTTTTCCCCTGATAAAGAACCGAACTAATTTTTACTAAACCAGCAAAGTGTTTTGCCCAATTTTTCACTGGTATTCATAATACGTCTACAGTACCTAATAATGTGATGGAGGGTGTCAATCTTCTAAAATATGCTAGTAATCACTTGACCAAGTGATATGGATTTTTTCCCCTCAGAACTAATATGACCTTCCCCTTTTCTCCTGGTGACCTTTTGACATTGAGTTTCTAGACTTACCTTGAGTATTGCTTACCAAATTTATAACCTATTCAACAATACATTTCTATGAGACCGATGTTTCCGTTGACTCGAACTCCGAGATTGAACTTCTTGAAGAATAAATAGAAATTCTTAGAGACTTATAGCAAGATCTATTAAAAAATAAATGCGCTATGGGTCTATGGGGAACATATCTAATTAAACACCATTCTCATTCTTCAAAGAACTTTTTATTTAAAGGAGATATTTTATAATTATACATAATAGAAAAAAATAGAGTTTCTTTTCACATTCACAAAATCCTTTCAAAACAAGTAGCGTTCCATACGTTAATTTCCCCTGTAGCATATTACCTATACTTTTATTATATTTATGTAAATTTTCTAGCATTTTTTCGTATTTCTTTGCTCATTTTCTACCACTTGTTTGCTAATTTTTAAAAATGTACTTATGCTCGAATTTAAAAATTAAATATTAATTTTAAACAATTCACTGCTTTTCTGAATTAAATTAAACAAAGCTTGAAGAGCATGCATAAGCAACTCAAATAAATCCAAAACTTTCATTTTAAAATAAATGAAGTAGAATGATTTTTTTTTATACTCCTTGTGATTTAAATTAAATTATAAATACCACACAGATAAAGAAATAAATTTGTTATTGAATTTTTAAGGAAGAAAATCGCGATATCATTTTTTCTAAAATTACAACGATAAAATGAAATTATCAAAATATTCCTTTTTAAAAAATTCTAGTTTTAAAATAAATGACGTTAAATGGTTTAAAAAAAAAGTTATCTCAAAATTACGAAGAAACTATTTTTTTCTAAATCATCTTTCAAATATCAGTTGCGAGCTTATTTGTAGGCTTATGTTTTTATTTCTTTCATTCGTAATGTGCACTTTTTTTAAACTTCCAATTTAACTTTTTCTTTCGGCTACCGAAAAAAAAATCTGTCACTTAAAAAAATATGCAGACATCTTTCCAAAACTTTAATTACTCAGGATTTAAAGAAAGAAAAAATTAGAAAAAAATCTAAGAAATATAGTAAAATTTTATGCTAAACGGCTGCATAAAAGCGGAAGCCACAAATCAAGCATTGAAAACGCTAATTTATTTCGTTATTTTCTTATAAAAGGATAAGTATACAAACAATTTTGAATTCAAAAAATACTTTTTCTTTTAGTATTTCTATGCTAATTTGATTATTTTTTCACTACAGTTTAAAATGTTTATTTGGTTTTCAATTTCCAACTGCACAATATATTTCCTTTGAAGGAAAAAATAACCTGCTTGACAGTAAAAAGGTTATTCAATGCAAAACATTTGAAAATAGATAAAACTATTACAAAGAGGAAGTGAATATGAAAAACATTTTTTTTTCTTTCGAAAAAATATTTAATTTCACTTGTCGGGATTAGGGATGGCGATCTGAGATCGATTAATCGAAAAATCGATTTCTGGGGGCAAAAAAACCGATTTTTTAAACCTATATGTAGCACTGAATCGATTCAGTGGATCGATATTCCATCCTAGAAAATCGACATTTGATTTTTTTCTGTTTTGGTAAAAACCGTAGAATTATTTACAATTAGTTGAATGTACTATCTTTAAAACCCGTAATATTACGGTGTTGGTGGTTAAACGGTTAATTTACTGGCAAAGACAAAAAGACTCTATTTATCATCATGTACACTCAATAGCCATGATGTGTATGAGTATCAGGAGATCATCTGTTCCTTGAGAGTGCATTTTTTGATTGCCGGTAACATCGAAAGTGATGTGTGAAACCACTTGTATCACAGAAGACTTGATAAACTGTCGTTTTAAAAAAAAGCTTAGAATTTAAAGCATTGGGAACTATAAGCTATATTATCTGTTTTCTTAACTTTTTAATGTAACCAATACATTTAGAAAATAAATGTCTTCTTTTTTATACCTGATACTTTGATATGGTACTAAAAATAATTGTAATTGTCGAATTCCCTGAACTAAAAAAATCCTTGATTTTACTGATAAGATATCGTTTATTATGGTATCTTTCTTGTTTTTCATAAAATGGATTTATATTTAAATTGTAAGTGGAGACTTGAAAAAAAAATCGATTTTTTAAAAATCGATCTTTCAGACTTCGATTTTTTTGTGAATCGATTCATCAGGTTATGATTCGAATCGATCTTTTTCGGAAAGAATCGTCATCCCTAGTCGGGATCGTACGGTCGCTGGTGAAATTTAAGACACCGAATTATCAGTTATTTTTATAGAAATATGTAAATTTATTGATCTGTCAACTCACTATCAAGGAATGTTATAGGCCGTGGTAGCAGTCAATTTAACCGTTATCCTAAATTTCTAAGACAAATAAAAATTGCACTTATCTGCTTTCTATCCGATGTAACTGCACTAGACAGGCATCGGCCGGAAAAACTGGATATCCCGGACTAAAATTTATCTTCAAGAACTCCAGATAGTAAATTTTCTAGTCTAACTTTAATGGCAGCCTAACGACTAACACTTACACCTACTTCGCTAGAGTTTAAATAGCCCTCAAATTTACATAAATCATGGTTTCTTCGAGGGAAGCGATTTTATTAACGGACAACAGTTAAGAAATATTTTTTCCAGAATGATCATTGAAAGGCGCGGATAGGATCCGTCGCACACTTGCAAAATTTACGAGATGATTATATATATATAATTTGAAGCTTGATCTTCAATTTAAGTGATGTATGACTAAAATCGAATGAATGGTTTTTCATTATTTATTTTAAATATCTGATACATTGTTTTACTGTTACATATGCCACCTTATCGACAGTAGCATCAGATTAAGGTCCACAAAATTCATCGTGGTCAAGGGCTAGATTTTTAATCCTGTCTTTAACCTTACTTTTTAGCACCATACAGGTGACAGTAGGCTTTTGCTCGGTTCAACCCCAATATTGAGGGAGAACACCCCAGGGGTGGTCAGGGGGGCCATCTCTCTCCCCTTTCCTTCAAACTCACGAGAGGACTTTCGGCTCGACAGACTTCAGGAGGTACTCAATAGACAGGGTTATCTAACCAACTAATTAAATAGCCAGTTGTGATTACACTATTACTATCTCTGAGTGTAACAGAGAAAGAGATGAAAATTTTTCCGTACACCCAGACAATTCTAAAACCTTCCTTTTCACTATGACATAAATGAGGAATTTAAGCTATTTAGTCCTTGAATGATTTAAGAGGCTTTCATGAAAGATATATCTTGTATTAATTGACATTCCCTTAAGTAAGGACAATTTGAAAATTAACAGAACTGAATAATAAAAGATGTAAATGTAGTTCCATTTCTTACTAATAACCACAGTCAAATTTATATTTCAAATTATAGAGCCTCACTTAGCACTAAGCATTAAAGCTACTGAATGTATATCCCCTGATCTTTACACAAAAAGTAATTTCTTACTAATATTGTTCTCTCCAAAGCTCCCATCACAAGTCGGTGGATTTTCATGATGCAAAAAATCGACAGCGTCCATGTCGTATGATTATGTGGCATGTTAAAGACCCTAGATTGCCTGTTTGGCTTAAGTGATCTCGGCAAAATTAAAACCTAGTACAATTTCGCATCGTCAGATGCCTTCATCGGGAGAGGAAACTGGGCATCAAAATTGCATTGTGGCATTCGATGTTCAACTATGGGGTGCTACAATAAAAAATGATACTAGCTTTCGGAGAATGTACTGGGACTGTAATGGTAAATGCCAATCCGAAGTTCCATTAGAAAGAGAAAAAAATGTTAAACAAAGTAAGATTGTGATTTGTCAATTTTCAAGCTTGCACCGTGCTAATAGTCTTACAACTGTTATTGTTATGCCAATTTTTGTGGTGTGATTTTTTTTTCCTTCTAGTTCCCTTATTACTGCCTAAATAAAATGTGTCTTCTAACGGCTTATGCTACATCAGTGTTTCTACAACTGTGGAGCGCATCCCCCTAGAGGGGTGTGATACCCCTAAGTGGGGGGCGCGAGCCTATTGAAATGTCAAGAACAAAAGATTATTTTTTAAAAACAATTATTAAAATTTAGTGAACGAAAACAAAATACATTATGACATAATAAAAAATAAAATACATGTTCACACTGATCTAATACACTAAAAAAATATATCAGTACTGCGCAATGTATTTTATAATTAATTTAACAGTATTAAGTGAAGAAAAGGTTTAGTAATTACCAGTGGGCTTGTCATACATAAAATTATTTGCAAGAATTAGCACTTATATTGAAAATTTCTACGGTTTATAATTTAACCGTTAGATACCAATTAAAAATTACACGATTCCTTCTCCAATGCCACTGTTTAACACGTAGGCGAGCGTATGTGGTGTAATGAGGTGGTGGGAAAGAAATATGAATAAACAAATCCTTTGAAATAAGTAAATCCTTCGTAAGCACTGTCAATGTCATTTTAATGTATTCCAAAGCCTTCGGAACAATTTTATGGATATCAGTTTACAGAAAAGATCGTACTTTGGAAAGACGTATATATACGCCTGGAGCAATGAACGCACTGTCTGCACTAGACGTTTATATACGCCAGAGGCACTTAATAGGTTCAAGCCGTAATGTAGGTTTAAAGTCAAAGTATAGTGTAATTGACATCAATACATTGTTATTGTATGGAGGAGAGAGGGGAGGTGCGCAATGAGAGAGAGAGAAAATTATGACTGAATATTGGGTCGCAAGTATTGAAAGTTTGAAAAACAGTGTGCTATATGGTTTAGAACAGAAAAAGCGATTAAACTTCCCCTGCTTTGAGAGTGGTAAACCAATAATAACCAAGCGGATCTCTAGTTTGACGAGATTTTTAGGTGCAGTGCTTTTAAAGAGTCATCTACATCTAAAAATGTAGAATTTGCTCAAAATTTATATTGGCGAAAACGCGAAGAGAAAGTTATGTTTGGATCAGAATTTACAAGCAAGTACACGTCCATATCACTTTAAGGTATCCGACTACATTCGGAACTATGATTTAAAAAAAGCGCATAAATATATAATTTTCATGATATTTAGTGTTACTTAGATTAGAATACATGTATAAAATTTTTTTTAAGGACATTATGACAAAAACAAATTATTTAAATACAATATTTTGGCAAAGAGTTAACTTAGAATAATCTTTTTTCCAAACGTTCTCCTTTTGTAAAAAATGCTTCTATTGTATTAATATTTTGCCTGTATATGGTGCAGACCTCTGTACAGAAACTCAACTATGATTTTTAAAAAATAAACATTATTTTCAGAGTTACAACCACATTTGAAATAATTATCGGAGTATTTTCTTAAAATTTCTCCCTTCTGTTTTCGTAAAAACATGGATAACCTGACTTCCATGTTATGCATTTCAAAAATTCTAGTTGAGCCTCTGTACAGAGGTCTGAGCTGAATACAGGCAAAGTATTAATACAATAGAAGCATTTTTTACAAAAGGAGAACATGTGAAAAATAGGTTATTCTAAGTTCATTTTTTGCCAAAATATGTTATTTAAATAGCTTTTTTGGTCATAATGTTTTCGTAAAAACATGGATAACCTGACTTCCAAGTTATGCATTTCAAAAATTCTAGTTGAGCCTCTGTACAGAGGTCTGAGCTGAATACAGGCAAAATATTAATACAAAAGAAGCATTTTTTACAAAAGGAGAACATTTGAAAAATAGGTTATTCTAAGTTCATTTTTTGCCAAAATATTTTATTTAAATAATTTTTTTTCTCATAATGTCCTTAAAACAATTTTATACATGTATTCTATTCTAAGTGATACTAAATATCATAAATATTATCCATTTATACGCTTTTGCAAAATCACGGTTCCGAACGTAGTCGGATACCTTAAGTTCCACCGGTGTACATCCATGCGTTCAACCGGTACGTTAACGAATATATTCATTCTTCAAAAGCATGATACTTATCTTTAAGCTGCTATATCAGTAACACTATTCCAAAGAGGCTTTGGAATCAATAAAATGACCCTGACAGTGTTTGTGGAGGATTTATTTTAAAGAAAAACATCTGCTCATTTGTGTATTTCCTTTCCCGCCTTAATACACCACATATGCACGCCTATGTGAAAAACGTTGGCAATGGGGAGTGAATCGCTTAACTTTTAAATCCGCAGTTAAGAGGTTAAAGGTAATCTGGAGTGTAATCTAGGTACATATCACACACTTCAATAGGCTGAGGTCACGGAAGTCATTTCGCTGACTGACACTTCCAGTTACATAACACCACGCTCATTTTCCGACTGGGAGCATTTGACCTGGAATCGAACAAATTATAGTAGAAATACTTTCAGCGAGGATTCCCGATTTGAATCGAGTCCTCTGTGATCCAGGAAGACGTTTCTGGAGACTTCAGAAACAGTGATGGGACACTCCTTCAGATGTCGCCAGCTGCACGGAATAACAAGCAAGTGTTATGATTAGAGAAATACCCAACCGGAAGACAGCTTACATCAAGGGTACTCAACCTTTTTTTCTGCTGGGCCGCATACATATATCAGCTATTTCACGGGGCCGCATACATACATTAGTTATTTCACGCGGGCCGCAACATGAGGATAAATGGAGGGAGGAGAAATGCTTTAAGGTATCCGACTACGTTCGGAACCGTGATTTTAAAAAAGCGCATAAATGGATAATTTTCATGATATTTAGTGTCACTTAGATTAGAAAATGTATATAAAATTGTTTTAAGGACATTTTGATAAAATTTTTTTAATTAAATACATTATTTTGGCAAAAAATTAACTTAGAATAATCTTTTTTCAAAATTTTCTCCTTTTGTGAAAAAAGCTTCTATTATAATAATATTTTGCCTGTGTATAGCTCAAACCTCTGTACAGAGGCTCAACTAGAAATTTTGAAATATATAACTTAGATGTGGTTTTATCCATGCTTTACGACAACAGAGGGGATAAATTTTAAGAAAAACACGCCGATAATTATTTCAATGGGTTGTAACTCTGAAAATAATGTGAACTTTTCAAAAATCATAGTTGAGTCTCTGTACAGAGGTCTGAACTATAGACAGGCAAAATATTTTTATAATAGATGCATTTTTCACAAAAAGAGAACATTTTTAAAAAAAGTTTATTCTAAGTTAATTTTTTGCCGAAATATTGTATTCTATTGTATTTTCGTCAAAATGTCCTTAAAACAATTTTATGCATGTATTCTAATCTAAGAGACGCTAAATATCATGAATATTATCCATTTATGCACTTTTTTAAAATCACGGTTCCGAACGTAGTCGGATACCTTAAGTCCAAAATTAAATTTTAAATTTTAAATGTGGAAAATTGATCAAAATATTATATCTCCTGTTTTATTTTTTTTAATTATTATTTTTTTATATTTTTTTTTTATATTTGTCACTAACACTAAATAAGAAGCATTTATGAAACATTCCTTCACAATTTTTGCATAAACGGTTTCATATGATTATCAATAATATAACACACTTCATATGATGTGTTTGTTGTTACTACTGTGATATTACCACTGACAAAACACTTTGTTGCTGTTACAAAGATTATTCAAGAAAGCCTATTGATCAAGTCTTGAAAGAGATCTTCGAAGAGAAGTGTCATTAAATTATTCCTGTTTATTGGTATTTTTTAAATACAACGCTTTTGTGACAAATCAAACGATTACTGGTCCATGTTTGTTTTTCACTACAAAATAGTCAACCTCCCAATCGATATATTTTCGTCGAATATTTTTCGCTTGCAAGAAATGAAAGATAGTTAAAAATTAGTTTCACCCATAAAATTTTCGCTACTGCACTATTGTCTATTATCACTAACCGTAACCTTTTCAAATAGAAAAAGAATATCAATTCGTGCCCGTACGAAACCTACAGCAAAAAGCAAAACTGATATATTTGATTTCTTGACAAAGAATTCCCCACCAAATTTTTAATACAAAGTTCTTAAATAAATAAATTTTTCAGAACATTGGCCATGACAGGGTCACTTAGAAAGGCTCGGTGGGCCGCAGGTTGAGTATCGCTGACTTAAATCAAGGCCGGATATAGGCGAATGCATTACTAATTTCTTTTTGCTCTTGTAGAACTGTTTTGTCTGAATTAAACATTTAGGTCCTCAGTAACTTTTAGAGAGTTTTGCTTCTCTAACATCTGTATAGATACGTTATCATTTAAATGTATAATTCAGCTATTCAAATAACTAGGTATTTCATGAAATAACTAGCCAAGTCAGTTAAAGTATATAACAGATGAAAAGTACTATACTTTACCTAATTTTTCCATAAAATAACTAGCTGTTCCATGAAATAGCTATTGATGGACTGTTAAAGTGAAAAATAAACAATTTTGAAGTTATTTTATAAAGTAATTGTTCATAAATAGCTCAAACCTCTAGAAAAAATATATTTTGCCCCAATTATGATGATTAATTGATAAATAAGGAGTTTAAGCAGATGGCGTAATTTATTATTGCTCGTATTGCTAACATTAGTTAAACAGAAAAAGGGGGATATGTTTTGCACACACACACACATCTGTTACTGGCACAATTAACTTTAGTACTCCTTGAACTTCAAGGATATCATAATGCTGGTGAAACAAATAGTCACGTGGTACTTTTTACCACGTTTTTATAAGTTTCACTAGTATCTAATGGAACCTTTGAACTCGATTTTTATCCACTTTTAAAGGTCAGATTGATTCGAAATTTCGCACACTTGTCAAGGACCAATGACATTACAATAATTTCATAATTTTGTTTCTTTGTCCTGATTAGGAACTTAGTAATCAAGGAATATAAGGATGTCTAGATTTGGCGACTAATTCCATATGCCATTTCTAGATTTGGCGACTAATTCCAGATTTAGCGCTTAAAAGATTAAGGTGTAACCCTAAAACCACTAAAGGGAACAAAAATAATTTATGTTCTAACTGCTATATATATATTGTGATAAAGCAATATGTTTAGAAGTGATGATACGAATTAACATTTCGCAATATGTTTAAAAGGTGATAAAACGATTGATATTTAATATTTCTTCTTAACACACATTCATTAGTTAAGACCTGTATTTATAGAGACGGAATCTTTGAAATACAACGATAGGGGGATCATCCGAGGCCCCGTAAACGGAGAGAATAAATGCCCTTCAGAACCATTAATTAATATCCATTCAACAGCGAGACTAATTCCAGGAGCCACATAATTCCGGTTTCAAATATAAAACTCAAGGATAAATTCAACAAAGAATAAATGATAGTTTTAAGAACTACAAAACAGGCTTTTATTGTAGATAGAAAAAAAAATTATAGTTTTAAAAAAAAAAATCTAAAAAACACACTTTTATAGTGAATCGAACTAAAAAGTATAAGAATAATTATTAAAACAATTATAAAATGATTAACGAGAAAATTAATGTCATTGTGGTAAAAGCGTCGAGTGTGCTTTGTACTACATTTTTACACTAACTCAGCATTTCGGAACAGAACTAGTAAGAAATTATAACAATTAATATAGAGCACCCCACACTTTTATCCCAATGACATTAATTTTCTCGTTAGTCATTTTATAATTATTTTAAGAATTATTCTTTTACTTTTTAGTTCGATTCACTATAAAAGCGTGTTTTTTAGGTTTTTTTTTTAAAAAAAAACTATAATTTTTTCTGTGTTGTTTTAGTACTTTCTACTAGTTATATCAAATAATAGTTTTTAATGGGTAAATAGAGCACTGTTTCCTCACGCTTATTTAATAAAGATTTAAATATCTCTTGCACTAAATCTTTCTTAATAATAGGTTAGTATCTCATACATGCAGAAGTCATTGCTAGAAAACAAATTGCAAAAATATTTGCTAATAATCCGAAATGTAAAATACACCATCCAAATTCTACGTTTTAAAGCTATGGAACGAAGAGAACACACACGCGTCGTTGCCAAGTAGCCATAAGTCGTTCAAAACTGACTAAAAGCAGCTAGAACCGAATCAAAGAACTTTCGATTGCCGTATTTCCTACTTTTAACGTTTAACCCACGATCACTCGCGCGGGGTGTTCTGTACACCCCAGCAACAAGAAAATCCTCCCAGGATTCTAAAAAGAATGAGCAGAACCATCATTTTTTCTGCAGCTGCAAATTTTAGGTCATTGAAACTTCAGGCCTGATGCAATCCTTCTTTCTCGAACGATTGTAATGTAATGACCTTCAAAAGTGTATCTGGGGGACAGAACTCCCGCGAGAAGTTGAGCATTTGTATACAGTCTGCTCTGAATGTTTGGAAAATGATTAAAATATTATTTTTCTACTTTCTCCTATCATTATATCATTAATTATAAAGTATACTTATTACTGGTATATACATTTTCCTGGTTCAGGAAAAAATATAAAATTATGTGTTTTAAAATGAAAATTTTGTATGTTTAGTTTAAATTAATGTTAGTCTCTTTTATATGCAATAAATTTAATAATTTTATTTATATAATACCAAAAACATCTTGTACTTTATAAATATGTAATATAATGACTTTTTATTTTCATAATTAAATACACGTTTTAAAAGTTTGGGGTGTTCTCTACACCCCGCGAGTAACGACGGTATCAAAAACAGGCGCAAGTGACCGCGGGTTAAGTAATCGTTATTCTATACAATACCTAGTTAAATCGTAGAATTCAATATTTGTATATACTTAAATTGACTTGTCTAGTTATTTCATGAAATACCTAGTTATTCTATGAAATAACGGATTCCACACTTTAACGGTAATATATACATGCAATTTAAGACAAACGACATTGATTTTTATTTTGTAAACTGCATTCTTATTTTGCAATAATGCTGATAGTTTGTGAAATAATTGATATATATCACTCAAGCCCAAATGCTAAATATTTTTTCCCGCACTTATAAACAAAACTATGAAAACATGTATCTTATTCAATTTTTACTATTAGTTTACGCTCTTTTTCCTTATATACTTATTTATATATATCTTGTTCAAATTTTCAATTGTTAATAAAATACTTTTTATTCATCCACTCAAGTTTAAATGCACTTTTAAAACTTAAAGTGGATGACACACTTGATGTTAAGACAGTTTTTTTTTTTCAAATATTAATCCGTTAATTAAATTTAATTGATGGATAAATAGTAACAAACAAAAATAACAGTCCAACACCGTATATAAAAAGGAAAATCGCTCGTTGTGCCCCTGTAGCGCAAGGGATAGTGAGTTGGACTTCTAATCCAAAGGTCGTGGGTTCGAATCCTACCTGGGATGTCCTAATTTCTAAAAACGTGATTTATAAATGAATAAATAGTAATAAACAAAATTAATAGTCCAACACTTTATATAGAAAGTAAGATCGCTTTCTGTTTTGCCACTTATTATTATGATTCTGTCATATGTATATACATATTTATATTAATTGTAATTATTTAATAAAAAGTAACTAAAATAAAATTTTCTTTCTTTACCTAAGCAGGAATTGACTTTATTTTTTATAATACTGGTTTTAGCGTTAAATTGAAGTATCCTATTAACAGAGTAACATTTATTTAATCACTAAACATATTTTTCACTGCCATCCGCAGCAACAACAACAATAAAAAAAATACAATTTGAAATTAATTAACAATTAGTTGGGCTTTAAATTACTAATGTCTGTGTCTTTTTTTTTTAATCGACGAAGATTGTTAGGCTTATTTGTTAATTTTCTATTTAACACAATGTGTCGGGTGTTTTGTCCAAAACCCAATTGGAAAATAAATTGTTATTAAAAAATATTTTACGCGGTAGTATCTCC
>BMAV01019009.1:142785-167844 GCA_019973955.1 Trichonephila inaurata madagascariensis
GATATAAGTAAATCCTTCACAGACACTATTAAAGTCCTTTAATTGCATTCCAAAGCCTTCGGAATAATTTCATGGATAGATCACAGAAAAAAAATCGTGCTTCGGAAAGACGTATATATATGTCCGAGCCTTTAATGCACTGGTTGAGTGAGACGTATATATACGCCAGTGGAATTTAAGATGATAAAGTCGTATTGTAGATTTAGCGTCAAAGTATAGTATTATTGAATTCAATGTATTGTTATTTGTATGTAAGGGGGGCGCAATGAAAATTATGGTTGGATATTGGGTCGGAAACATTGAAAGTATGAGAAGCACTGTTCTAACCTGTTGAGAGTCCTATGAGCAACATTGTACATAAATGAGTAATTGAAAGTTAAATCCGATTTGCATATGCACACACACACACATATAGAATATATGATCATAACACCATTTTTTTTTTAAAAAAATTTATTGAGAAAAAATATACAGTGTGCCTTCTTAAGTCCGTTGTCACCAAATAACCTAAAAACGGTAAGAGCAAAAGTCACAAAAGTGGTGTCTAGTTTAGTAAAGTTGTCATGCACTAAACAAAAAAAAACTATCAACAGTGTCATCTGGTTGATAAAATGAAGTAGCATTTTGGTCTCAAAAAACAGTACGAGATACATGAAAAAGAGTCAATTACAAAGTTTTTTACCATAATTGATTTAGTAAAAAAATACACTTTCCGCAAAGTAAGGTTAAAAAAATATTGTGTGTGCTTTATGACCCCACGACAGAAGTGAAAACCTGATTTATTCTGGGTAAGATAATTCAATTGTAAGGATGCATTACGTTTTCATTTACGACATATTCGCATGCGGCATTAAATAGTTTTCTTTTTTGTACACATTCATCGGTGGATTTGTTTATTTCATCCATTTTCTGTAAATGGAAATGTTTAAATAATTATACATTTTTATAATTAATGTATGAGTATATACGATTTGAATGTCAATCAGTTCAATTACTTAAGAATAATTATTCCACACACACACACATATATATATATATATTTATCCGGTACTTACGTACTATTGTAACAATACCGACGTTCAAGATAACTCTCCAAGTTGGTAGCCCTGATTCCCCATGTGTCGTACGCGCTGAATTAGTAACCATGTGCTTCCTTTCAAATAATATCGCCAACACCGTTTTGATAATACTCAAGTCTACTTATTTAACGCCATTTTTTATGTAAGGTTAGAAAAACTTATGCTCTGTTAGTCGTTTACTTTTCTTGAAATTCTCCAAGCAAACAAAAAGAAAGGGTAAGTATTTTTTCACAATTAATGCTTGTAACCTCTCGTTGTTTAGACTCCTCCCATATTAACAGTAGAAAGACTGTCGCACCCTCTTGCGGACAGAACAATCTTCAGTAATGGCAAAGCTTCGGAAATGTAAGACGTACGAGCAGGCTCTCCGATCCCTTTCAATTTTATTCTAAATGTTAGTTCTCTAATTTTGTATATAAATGTCTGTTTTGTCTAATAAACGTGTTTTAATTAACTATTGGACTTCGTTAAGAACTCTTTCCCCGCGTGTCCCTTTATTACATTGCGCTTTTATTTATTCAAACAAAAATACGCTAATTAAGCTTACATTCATTTAATTATTATCCTAAACGAGTATTTTTCCCATTGAATTATTTTTTTATCAACATATAATTTTTTAATATAACGGATAGTATGGGCAAAAAATATCCTTCATATTGAATTTTACGGTAAGCACTGTAGCTAAAATATTAACATTCATTTTTGATTTCTCACTAGTCACTTCACAAAAATCATTATCAACTGAAAAAAAAAATTCTTTCAACTGCTACATTAGTTTTAGGGCAGCACAAAGTAAATTCAACAAGAATAATTACATTTTCATATGGAATGTGTTCATTTTTTAAATGGTTTAAGTAATTTCACCCATCTTTTAACAATTTCGCCCCATGTTGATTTTCCAACTCTGTTCTAATTTATTAGAATTTAAATATACATTCAATCTTATTTCTACTTCAAGCAGACAATTGTCATTGATTTTAATATCAGACATTTCTTTCGATAAAAACTCAACGGAATTTTCTGCATCTGCCTAATTTACATGCGACAAAGTAAAAAAATACCTTTGAAAATTGTTATTTCCTGTGATTTTTGTTTGAGACCATTCATCGACATTTTGAAAACATGTTTGGTTCATCTCTGAAAATAGAGATTAACAGATCAGTTTTAAAATATTGAAAAGGAGGATAAAAAGGAGGACACTTTTCGAGGAAGGATAGAACCTATAAAAGTAGGACTGTCCTCCCTGAAGGAGGACGGTAGGTAACCTTAAAATAGTCCAAGTTTCTATCTTCTGGATTAATTCTAACGAATAATAGTTTTCTTTGACTCATTTTTGATAAAAAAAAAAAGGAATTAAAAAAAGTTTCCCTTCGATTTTTACCGAAATTACTCCTTTCATCACGTTCCTAAAAAATCATTCATTCTCCTTTCCTACGCAGTTTGTGGGTATATTTATGTGATCAAGGATTATTTCTAATTTATATTCGGCTGTGCCTGTATTCATTCACTTTGAAACAATGTTAAATATAAATTATGTCTTGAATCTCACAATAATAACTACTGTTCTTTCAAAAAATACTCTCATAATTTATGTTTAGTCTTCAAGCGAAAAACATCTGCATTTGCGGATTAATTTTTCCCTTTGGAGCTTTTTTTCATTACTTAACAGGGAGCTGATTCATGGGAATTAGATAAACAAAAAAAGAAAAAGCAATTTTGTTTTGCAAAAGATTCGATTTCTGAAGTCAAATGTTCGATTGATGTTGAAATTTTTGAATGAGTTATGATGGCAAAAGTGTGTGTCTTGAGCTGTGGCTTTGGGAAGTGTGGCGGCGCCATTAGAAATCGGAAAATTCATGATTGCGCATTCTCTAGAACAGGGGTCGGCAAACTTGTAGCTGTGGTATGCTAGAACAATCTACCAAAATGATTAAGCGTGCCGCACACATATTAGGACATTTTTGAATCTATCCGATTCCCGCGATAAATCAAGCAGAGTTAAATTATATAGAATAAATAATAGAGGCCAATAATATAGATTTACTGTTATATTACAGTTGGCAAAATGTTTATTTGTGTGTACACTTAAAATTTTGTGTATGTTCTTCAAAAATAAATTAAGTAATATAACTAAAAGTTATTGAGATACATTTAAATTACTTTAAAAAATAAGATTCTTTCACAATAAAAAAATAAAATAAGCATTTATTTCAAATGTGAATTAAAAAATATATATGCAAAAGATTATTTGTACAGTTGCTTAGTAAACATTAACAAAACATATGCAACAATGTAATGAAATTTTAATACTTTGTAAACAATCCATTGGCTTTTATAACTGCTTCAAGACACCTTGGCATTGACTCAATTAATTTCTTTGTAATTTCTGTGTCAATGGAGTTCCAAACTTCTTGAAATTTTTCTTTTAAGTTCTCTTTATACTTGTTACATTTTTTTTCCGAACTTCAGTGTCCAAATGCAACCATAAATTTTCTATAGGTTTAAGATCTGGAGATTGTGGAGGTGTTTCAAGTTGCCTTGGAGCATGATCAAGCAACCAGTAACTATAGCGGTATGATTCGGGTCATTGTCCTTTTGGTATATAAAAGTGTTCTTCATGCTCAATTTCTTAAAACTATCTAACAAATTATGTCTCAACACATCGATATAAGCTAAAACATTAATTTTATTGTCAATAAATGCTAAGTTACCCTCTCCATTATGAGCTACTCATCCCCACACCATAACATTTCCGCCACCGTGTTTTAAAGTGGGAAGTACATTTTTGGGTTCAAGAGCTGTTTTATTTTTTCTCCAAATTTTTCGAATACTTGGTGGTGTAAAAATCTCAAACTTGCTCTCATCAGAAAAAATAACATTTTTCCAAAAATCCATGAGCTTATTTTTGTACTTCATGGCAAACTCTAGACGTCTTTTCCTGATTATTTCACTAATATAAGGTTTCTTTCTGGGAGTTCTGGCTTTCAGACCAGCGCTGTGCAGTACATTTCTGATTGTCTGAGCAGACACTGAAATGTTACATGATTACAGAAGTTCATTGGCAATATTTTGAGCTGATGTCATTGGTTTATTTGTTGCTGACCTTACAATCATTCGTTTAGCTCTTGAAGTCAATTTACTCGGACCACCAGGTCTGGGCTTATTTTCAACACTGCCTGTCTCTAAATACTTTTTTACGATGTAACCAACGGTTGTAAATGACAGTTTTAAAATTTTCCTATTTCCCGGAAAGATTTTCCCTCTTTATGGAGCTCTGTAATATGTTTTCTCATATCTAAAGAGATTTCTTTGGTTTTAAGAGCCATTTTCAAGATTATATCTGTAAAATTTAAATATAATCTGAAACTATTTAAATATTGATAAACTAAGAAAAACGTATAAAAAACTAAGTTGAAACTAAAAAGTTTAGCCATACTTACACCAAAAGAATTCTGTACAAATACTCTTTTTGCAACGATTTTTCACACTTTTCCAGATTACAATATACTTTTACACTTAAAAAGAAAAATAATTTGCATACAACAATTAGACGCATTAAAGAAACGCATGATTAATTCTCAACTAAAATATGGGTATTTATTTAATCAAAAACGAAGAAAAAGGGGTGTACAAATAATCATTTTGTCAACTGTATGTATTAATTTTGCATTATTTAAAGGTATTTCTTGACATGGAAATAAACAGCATAAAAAAAGATCTATTTCTTCAAAAAAAATAAAAAAATTTAAATTTTGACATATTATGTGTTTTTAAACGTATTTATTAAAATAAGAAAAAGACAACATTAAATATAAGTATTTCCCTTTATTATAGTTAGATAAAAAGATAAATAAAAATTGTAATGTGTGTGTTAACCTAGTACTTGTATCGCTCTTTTTTCATATCGCATAATTAAGGGTATAATGCATGACTCTTTCAATTTGACACAATTCTGAGCATTCAGTTGTTGTTAAACAACTTTTTTACGGTCTCGAAATATTTTTCGAGATTCTTTTTTTATTCGAGGAAAGATTGGTATGTAGAACACAAAGCGGAAAGCAGAGTACGTACATGAAATTTTCTCTCTTCAAACAATCAAATCTCTCCAGCAATGACACTCAATAATTTACAAATTGCTGTAAATTTATCTTTTGTGAGTTACTTTTCAAATTTTTTTGTGATTCCGTAAATGCACATCACTCTGGGGATGTTTGTCAAATAAGGTCCGTTACAAATTTATCAACTTCAAATCAATCAAAAATTGACAAATTTGTAGAGTAGTGCAGAATGCCACACTTAGAATTTTACCGCAAGGCATAGATTGCTGACCCCTGCTCTAGAATTTAGTCTGTGTCAGAAATTGTACTAGATGTTCAATGTCGTTTTGTTCATTTTCTATGTTATGACTTTAATTTGAATTTAGATCAGGATGAAGTATTTTCAGAAGAATTGGTCACAGGATTTTTTCCCCACGTGGAAATCTAAACTTTTTATTTATGTATGGGTTTGAATATTATGTAACATATTCAACGAAATTTCTTTAAATCTCTCGAATATTTTAAAGAAGTTGTTAAGTACCGTAAAATCCGGCGTATAGTACCGCACCGGCGTATATCGCGCACCCATTCTTTCTAGTTGCATTTTTAAATTTTTAGGTATATTTGCCTAATAACGCGCACCCCTTTTTTTACAAAGAAACCAGAAGTGTGTGTGCACAATAACAATTTGTTTTTGAGTCGTTTATTCGAGTTATATTATCCCAGATTTGAAAAAATAGTATACTAATAGAATCACAGCCTTATTTTTTTAACTGCATAGGTATATGCCATTTCTTTCAAATATACAGCATTCCTATCTATGTAAAAGTTTAATTTTTCTTATGCTCAACTCTTTTTTTTTATTTTTGAAGCTATCATTTTTATACCCGGCGTATAACGCGCACCCGTAAATTTCGATCTCAGTTTTTGTGTTAAAAGTGAGCGATATACGCCGGATTTTACGGTAATTTGTTAATTTGCGTTGTTAGAATGTGTCTCTACACCCAGAATTTTTTCCCAACATTTTACTAGCTGTCATAGTTTTCCGATGTAATCGCGAAGCCTTCGATGGTAATAAGAACCGTTTCTCCCAATATACTTTCAAAGAATTGAATTTTTCGACTTCATCTCGGGAATTAACTTATGTTGTATGATTGACCCCTGAAAGAATTCCTAAACGACAGATACACAATAGTAGTGTCACGCCAAAAAATTTTGTAATTCAGTATTTTGGTAATTTAATATTAAGCGTTTCTGTTTGTACACTATGTTATTTAGATTTCTTTAGATTCACGTGGAACGAGTACAGTACCATTTAGATTCTATATCCGAATTATTTTAGTTGCCTCAAAATTTCATTAAATTTCTTTCTCTAAGTCTCAAGCGCTATCTATTTATCTAAGTCTTATTTGTGGCCATGGTCATGAACTCGTATTATTGGGTTGTAGTTTTGATGCTACTGGAAATCTGCCATGTAGAGGAGCATATGCGCGTAAAACGTCTTAATTTCCTCTCGTTGTTGCGGTGTGTAAGTTTGGTGATAGGAGGGGGTGGGGGCTGACACAAAAATACAAATTCATAGACCATGCATTTTATAGAATTCGTAAATAAATAATAATCGAGTAGCCTCTTATAAAATACAATAAAAGGGAAAAAAAAATGAAATTAAAGAATATTTGAAACGCATTTCTTATGTAAATGCCAGAAAAATTATTCTCGTAATGTTGTGTTCCCATAAATAGTATAAAATATAGAGTAGTATTACATAGAACTGCAATTTTTTAAAGCTTCCACAATTTATGACATAAGGCTGTGGGTAGACAGACAGCGGCCCTCCAAGACGGTCAGAAAGCCAAATATAGAGAAAATGTTTTCTATATTTAGGTCAACAACAGTGGCATAAAGTACACCCTCCACCACAACCGCATTGCGGTAGTTGGGGGCAGGATTCTTTGATGCCTAAAGCCTGATGCTATGGTTTTGCAATCCTTTGTAAGAACAAATATTGGGGACAAATCTCTCTCATGACTTTGTAGGGATCCCCTAGAATTCTTACTCCACTGGTAAATATATATAATTCAAGACTTAATATAGATGCAAGTTGGCTGACATTAACTGGCTGGTTGTGAGGAAAACTTAAACCTGGAGCGGGCGCAAAGAGCACAGGGTCAACCTAGGCTTACGAAATCGTTAATTCTGGGAAAACTTTTTATTTATTACTAATAACCTCTTTTCATATCCTCCTATATGACAGTATTCATGGGAACTAAAATAAATTTGTCACATATATCTCTCTTTTCTGGGAATGGCAAACGATTTTCAAAAATCTTAAGGTATCCGACTACGTTCGGAACCATGATTTTAAAAAATCGCATATATGTATAATTTTCATGATATTTAGTGTCACTTAGATTAGAAAAGATGTATAAAATTGTTTTAAGGACATTATGACAAAAAAAAATTATTTAAATACAATATTTTGGCAAAGTTAACTTAGAATAACCTTTATTCCGAATGTTCTCCTTTTGTAAAAAATGCTTCTATTGTATTAATATGTTGCCTGTATATAGCTCAGACCTCTGTGCAGAGGCTCAACTATGAATTTTGAAAAATTCACATTATTTTCGGACTTACAACCATTTGAAATAATTATCGGCGTATTTTCTTAAAATTTCTCCCTTCTGTTTTCGTAAAACATGGTTAAACCGACTTCCAAGTTATGCATTTCAAAAATTCTAGTTGAGCCTCTGTACAGAAGTCTGAGCTGAATACAGGCAAAATATTATTATTATTATAGAAGCATTTTTCACAAAAGGAGAACATTTGGAAAAAAGGTTATTCTAATTTAATTTTGAGCCGAAATATTGCACTTAAATAATTTTTTTTTGTCATAATGTCCTTAAAACAATTTTATACATCTTTTCTAATCTAAGTGACACTAAATATCATGAAAATTATACATATATGCGATTTTTTAAAATCATGGTTCCGAACGTAGTTGGATAGCTATATGTCTGAGCTATATACAGGTAACATTTTATTATAATAGAAGCATTTTTCACAAAAGGAGAACATTTGGTAAAAAGGTTATTCTAAGTTAATTTTTTGCCAAAATATTGTATTTAAATAATTTTTTTTGTCATAATGCCCTTAAAACAATTTTATATGTGTATTCTAATCTAAGTGACACAAAATATCATGAAAATTATACATTTATGCTCTTTTTTAAATCATGGTTGCGAACGTAGTCGGATACCTTAAGGTACTTGTTTTGACTGAGTTCCCCGCGCCAGCAATTTTGTTCCAAAATATTTTCCATATATACAGACTATACATTTTCCCCCGGTAAACAAATCGATAGTTTTGATTGTTATGTTGTACGACTTATTACGGTTTACAAATGAAAATGAGCGGAATAGAAAAAGTGAAATTTGCCTTTATGATCCTATTGAAGAAAACTGAAACTGATCAAGCAAGACTGCTGAAATAATGCATATTAATCATGATAGCGAAAGTAAATTTGAAAAAAGCGATGAGAAACGTTTTAGTTAAAATGAAAATTTTAAAATGCTATTTAAAGAACTCCCTCAGCAAAAATATAAATCTAAGTGTATCACGCTGCGCCCTGTCAAAAAGACACAAGCAAGAAAAGTGCAACATGCTTTTTGTCGATTTTCTAAGGACAATAAAACTACAATAACTTGAGTAAAATATGACAATTTTGCCTGCAAATAACGTTCCTATAATGTTAGCGAAAAGTATCTGATTTCTGTATATGATAGTCACGCACATTTGAAACTTCTTGATTCGGTTTTACTGATATTTTTCTCAAATTATCAAAGAAAAAATTTTAAAGTCCTTAAAAGTTGGTAAGTATATATTCTTTCGATTAAATTATTCACTGGAGTAATGATTTTTGTCATGTACAATAAAAATAATTATAAAAAATGTATCGGGATGTCTGAGTTACCCCGCGTGCCCATTAACATCAGTTTGGAGTGCGCGCCTGTTTTCCTGGTTAAACACGCAATATTACTCCTGATTTAAAAGACATTTTGAGAAAAGTTTGGTAAGGTCTCATTAAAATAATTCTAAAATAAAATGTGCTTGCTGCTATAGATGATATGAAAATTGGCATAAAAAATGGATTGAATAAAACTGCATCTATTTAATTTCTTGTATTTATTGATTTTTCATTTTAAAATTCATGCTTTTTCTGAGAAACAAATGAAACTAATGATTTCAATGCTTTTAAAAACGCTATGGTTCTCCAGTAATCTTCGAGCTTTCAGAATGTGGCCTTCAAGCAAAAACAATAGCCCACCCCTGCTATAAAGTACATAATTTTTTTAAATTTTCTTTCTTCGTAATCAGTGTAGGTGTTTTTGTACTCATAATTTTTTCATTTGCATAATTCATTCATAAGTTGGTCAACAAAATTCGTTATTTTACAAACATTAAATCAAATTTAATGATACTCTATTGTTAAAAAAATAGTTTTAGAAGATTTTTATAAAGCAAATTTCAAAGAAAACACCAAACAAAGACTGAACTTTCCTTATTTTCGGAAACTTCCCTTATTAATATAATCTTGTCCTCTAATTATGCCAAGACTAAATCTATTCTTAAAGGAGGCTCTTAAGCGTGTGCTGCTGAATTAGCTTAAGATTGTTAACACAGTCTTCTACACTTAATGATAAAAGATGTTATAGAGAGATTGTGAATCTTTTGATACTTATTAGCACATCCTACTGAAGATTAATTTGAGAGATTTTCTAGTTCATATTAAAGTTTAAAATTACTTGAAAATGACGTCAAGTAAAACTTATTACGGTGGAACAGAGAAGTGTTATAATTGAACATGTAAATTTATTAGAAAATATGAATATTTATTTCTTAGCAAAATTCTATTAGGAAATTTTAAAAATGTAATCAAAGAAAGAGAAAAATAAGAAAATGAAAGGTGTGGCAAGCAGTCGTACACTATACATCTTTGCTGAAATAGTTTAATATGACATTTAAGTAATACAATGACAAACATTAAAGATTATTAATATTTAGAGCTACGATAAAGACAATTACGGAAACTAATATATAATTAGCATTACAACAACAAATGAGGACATATGATCTACTCGACGTTCATATCTCGACAGCAACCTCTTGACACACGACTTCTAGAATTGTCTGCTGGAGGTCTCTGTTCCCATATTGGTTTATTGCAAAGGGAATTTTAAATTTGAAACCACTATAAAATATTCTGAAATTATCTTTTTCTTTTTTTTTCAAGCAAACGAAGGGAAAAAGCTCAAAGTTTTGATGGTATGTCGTTTGATGCAATTTTTTATTTCTTTTCTTTTTCTACAATAACTGGAAACGTAATTATAAGTATGGGTCCCCTTTTTGCTCTGAATGCCTTTTGACTATTTCTTAATGCTCTCAATTTTGCCTTACAAAGAAGAACATAGATGTTCAGCATAATTGCAATTTGTTCCTCAAATGAAATCTTGCAAAAAAGATAGGACAGAACTTTTCTAAAATCGAAAAAAAATGTTTATTAAATTAAAGTCCTCCGTCATTAATAAAAAATATAATTTAATCGTGTACAGTCCTTCCTAAATAAAAAAATATTAATGATGACATGAAGCAAATAAGAATGATGAGAAGTATAAAACTGATAATTTCATGAAATGTTATTTTTATAATTTTATTGTATAGAGGAGACCGGGGCAAGATGACGAATGTCATAATTTTTCCGTTTTCTGCTAGGTAACAAGATCAACCAAACACTACTGGCTCTCTTATTGGCCGTTCGTTAAAAAATAGTATAGTTAAGCCTAAATCTACATTTTCGTGTTAGTTGTGAAGCCTTGATTGTTTACCGCTGCCCTGATATAACTTTTATGCATGTGTAAATAAGCTCTGCTACAGATACAGGCAAGATATATCATTTATCTTTCATATTTGTGAGTAACTTAGTTTAAGTACTATATATTACCGCGAATAAATATGAATTAATCGACTTCCTTAATGGAAATGGAAAATAATATTTTTAAATAGGTAGTCTGGGGCAAGATGACGAGCTCGTCATCTTGCCCTGTGTTTCGGAATTTATTAAACTAACTATGTAGCCTATTCTATTAAATCCTGTAACACTTGTTCATCTGTGTTTTGGTCCACTCGACCTTTAGCTTTTATCTCTTATGGAGCTAAGGGGTGCATTAGATCGGGGAATGTGTCGTTCTAAAGGGGGCGACCAGAGGAAGACATTTTTGCCATCCGCTAACAACTTTATGGTAACTTATCCAGGACAAACTATCATAGACAGAAACATTGGTGAGCGTTTGAGCACCGTCTACTTCAGAGCAGCCAGCTACAGTTGGAAATGCCGTTAAAGTTTTTAAAAAATGGGGGATTGAGACTTATGATCCTCTTGTGTTTAGCGAACATGACTTTTCTGCTTCTAAAGCTACTGACCATGATGTTGTTGGCGATGAAAGTGATAATAATAGTGCTAATCCTCAGACCCTGGTAGCAGAAAACCAAAATATAAATCCTCCAGAAGAACCAGAACATATGGTAAATGCTGATTACAGTGCTCTAAAAAAGCCTGTTAGTGTTTTTTTTTTTTTTTAATTTCAAACCATTGTCTAAAGCAACACAATGTGAAAAAAAAAAGAAAAGACAAAAAAGTGAGCTCAAGCATTGTTACAAGCACACCCATCAATGAAATGTTAGAGCAAAGGGAAAAGAAGAAGGAAGTACAGGAAACTTTAAAAAAAAAAACAGAGAAGAAAAGCCCGTGAATCTAAAAAGGGAGTGAAAAAACTCAGACTAAGTTCCTGTAGGCCTAAGTCTATAAAATCCAGGCCAAACAGTCCAGTTGCATCAACTTCAAAGGATAGTGTTATAAAATGTCCTGCTTGTGAAGAGGAATATTGTGACCCTCCAACAGAGAATGATTCCAGTGCTGTAAATGCCAAGAGTGGTGGCATGAGGAAAGTTCTAATTATGAAAATGGCATTTTTATATGTGACTATTGTTAGCTGCACAACTAAACACTTCAACATAACGTTACAATGTATTATGTTTAGTTTGATATTTTGTAAGATGTAAAAACCCAGTTATCATTTGTTAAACCATGTAACATATTCAAAAGATAAAATCTGTTCAATCTTTCTCATTGTCGTCAGCTTGCCCCAGTACTGGGGCAAGATGACAATTTGTTAAGGTTCTGAAAAAATAAAATTATCCTTTTTTTTTATTTGAAAAATTAAATTTTAATGTATTTAATACTACAAAGGACTATTCTAACACTTCATGTAAAAATATATATTTTTTTATTCTTAAAAATAAATTAATAAACAACAAAAACTGTCAACATCGTCATCTTGCCCCGGTCTCCCCTACACGGTAAATTTTTTTAATACTGACACCATTCAGATTCATCTGTAGTTTAATCTAACAATCAAAATGGCACCCAATTTAGTCTAGAGACAAATTATGATATGACTGCTGTAGCGTACCAAATCATCATAAAACATGGGCGGGAAATCAAAATATAAGCCAAAATAAATTTCATTCAATAAATTGAAATTTGTTTTCATTTTTTCTGAAAAACGCAAAAGGAAATGAGATATCGTTTTCATTAATAAATTCAAACTATATCAATACTGTAGATTCATTCACTCAATCGTTCCACATTAGGTCGAGTTTTCGGAATTCTACTGTATCAAACATTTAATTTGTTTTCGTTTTAAACGTCTTTCAAAACTCCGTTAACACACTCATTCCTCTTTCAAAAAAGTTGATTCAAGTTGCAAATAATTTGTACATTATTCCTAAAAAGGCATATACATTCGGACCTCTATATAACGAAATCGCTAAATCTCGAAAAAAAAGTTTTTATGTGGAAAATTCTTTATATAGAGGTTCTTTTTTCAATATACTTTATAAACACAAAATAAATTTTAAATTCATAAACACTATATATTAAAAAGTCACTTTTTTTAAAAAAAATTGATATATGTTTAATTAATATATTTTAACCATAAAAAAGAAAGAAAAACTGCAAGGAAAACAAGAAAAAAAAATGTCGAAGAATGCACTGTATTTTCAATATTAAGAAAATAATTTTATATTAAAATTAATTAATTTTAAGGACATTTTTTTTCTAATTGAAAGCATACAAATAATGTTAAACATAAATTACTTTATAATTGGATCACGGGGACACGAGACAACTCTACTGAGGGTGAAAGAGGATATCGAAGATGTTTTTAATGAATTGGACAGTGGGGGTAAAAGGTTGCACTTCTTGAAATAACCATCCCAAACTCTATTGCTCTTGGTGAGTTTGGATCTAATAAAACCAGTTCAAGATGTGTATGGCCAATATAAAATGTGTTAAAGCGAGAATAACTAAAAATGTTCAGAAATATTTTAAAAATAGTAAAAACAAATTGAAAAACAAAATGAATCAGAAAAGAAAATTTCGTTACGTAGAAAATGCACTTCGCTATAGAGAGGTTATTTTACGAAGAAAATTGTGAAATGTTCTAGGTTCTAGGAAAAAGTTAGTTGTATAGAAAAATTCGCAATATGGAGGTTCGTTATATAGAGGTTTGACTGTTTTTTTAAGATTAAGTACTATTCGATTGTATCCATCACAAAGATAGAAGATAACTTGCCCGTTTAAAATCAAATCCTTATGTAAAATTCCACAATAATATTGATTCAACTTTTCCTGCATTGCAAACATTTTGATCACTGTTCGTAAACTTTTACGATCGGGAGTTATGCAATTTTTACGATGTTATTAAAATAGCAGTAAACGCTTAAAGATGAGTTTTCGTTTTCCTCTAACTCCGTTATCCGTAATTTAAGTCCCGACTCTACATTCAGGGCTTTTCTTAAATATGCTTACACATCTCCGCTGTGGAGAGTTGCGAAAATTATGTCTCCGCAGAGAACTTAAAAGCGTCCTGTATTTTATTGGAATACTATATTTTGCCAGTGTGAAGGCCTTAGATATGATTGAATGTAAACATTGCTGGTTTTAGAGCACATACTTTTTTGAATTGTATACTATGAAAACTTTTTTTTTTGCGTTATAAGTGCTAAGAATGTTATGATTTAAAGTAAATACTTCCAGAAAATATTATTATTTGGATTTTCCCATTATTACAACAATGTTACATAGTCTAAGACTCTTAATATTTTTTTTTATGGAAATATGATCTGGTAGTAAATTATTGCAATTTTCAATTCCAGCTCCCAAGAGAGATTTCAGAGTGTTACGGGAAAAAAACTTCGTTTTGAACTATTAACCCTGCAGGCTTGAAATGTGGCAAGCATATTTTTTTGCAGACTAGAAATTCACACATTCTGCTGAAATACCGAGGGGTGGCATTACGGGACCATAAAAGATAAAATTATTTCACTTTAGAAATTCAAGTTCTGTTGTTTTTAAATCAAATTGGTGGGGCCAAAAAAATGTTTTTTTTTTTAATAATCCGTGATTCATAAGTATATACTTTCCAGATGCTGTAAAAAACAGAAGCAATCAAATACAAACACCATCTCAGTGAACCTTTAAGTAGATGTACTCTTAAAATTTGTGTCTCGACCCTTTGCGGAAGTGGCATAGGTAATAACATGGCATACTAAGTAACTAGTCAGTTAAAATGTTTGGCGCAGTGGAGATACTGTCACGGAAGCAACTTTTGGATGTGTAGCATCTTTCCTCTCGATCGCTGGATATTTGTAGGAGTGATTTCGGAAAAAGGGACGGAAATGTGTAACAGGAAATGACGGAAGTGCGCTTTTTGATTTGACCAATGAGAGCGCGTGGTGGTGTCTCTTCGCTACCCTCTCATCGGGGTCCGACTCCAGTAGCCATCAAGTACGCGAGCGCTTGATTCTAAATCCACAATTGGTCTGTAAAATCTACCCCTTAATTCCAAGAATCTCTGTATTGAGCAAAGAAAATAAGTTGCTTATCTATACACTAATCCTCAGACCAATTTTAACGTATGCCACGCCAATCTGGGCACATGCAGCTAAAACTCATATTAATCAAATTCAAGCTTCTCAAAGCATTATTCTCAAACAAATATTAAAAGTCCGATGATTCATGAGAAATCAAGAACTCAGATACGCAAGCAATCAGACAATTTATCAAAAAATTAGCAACTTTCTTCTTTCAAGAAATTGATAACTCTAATAATCCTTCGATCTTGGATATTGAAAAATCTTTCCCTGGCCCTAATTTCAACAGATCCAGGAACATTCTTTCGATCCTTTCTGCAATTAAAATGTTCAATTAAATTCATTTCACTTTTCTCACGCATGTTAAAAGCTTACTTTACCTCTTCCCACGAGCCTTCGTGGCCTAGTGGTTAGAGCAGCTGACTTCTAATGAATTGCTCCGGGTCCGATTCCCGGAAGCTCGTTATTTTCAAATTTAATTTAAATCGCTTTCATTTTCTTTGGAAAATTTTGTGATATGTTAACTCTTTGGTTAGTGCCATATGTAGAACGAAATTGACAACATAGTTCCACAATTGGATGGTGAACCATCACACTGGTAGGCCAACGTGAGGGATTACCTCGATGAACATCTCCATCACCGATGGAATGGATGAGTTGCGGACTACAACATGCCGATTACCCATGACCACCCAGAAGTCCTGACTTAACACTTTTTGATCTCTTTCTGTGGGGTTACGTAAGGGACATGATATTCGTCCCTCCCTTTCCTGTTGATCTAGTGGAGCTGAAACCGATATCTATGGACTTCATTCAGACAGGTGTTCGGGTGGAAATAGATTACCGGCTCGATGTGTGTCATGTGACTTAGGGCTCACACATAGAACATGTGACTGCCTCTAAGAAATCTTTAAAGAATCCCTATACAATAATGTTACAAAAACCTTAGTATACCTTAAAATTATTCTGGATTTATAATGTATGGAAACAGTATGTACAGTTGAACCTCTATATTGCGAATTTTTCTATATAGCGAACTTTTTCCTGGAACCAAGAACATTTCACGATTTATTTTGTAAAATAACCTCTCTATAGCGAAGTGCATTTTATATATAACGTACTTTTTCTCTTGGGATTCAATTTTTTTTTCTACCAATTTTTTAAGTATTTCTGGACATTTTAAGTTATTCTCTCTCTTAACTTATTTTATGGTGTTCATAAAACTTGGTCAAAAGTCTTGCGCTTTGGTGCCTAATTCGCCGAGATCAATAGAATGCTGGCGATTTCATCCGTGCAATATTTAACCCCCATTGTCCAGTTCACTAGAAACACCTTTTATATCCCCTTTCACCATCAGTGGAGTTGTCTCGTATCCTCTTGTCCTTGCACTAGTCCTTGAAAAGTCAAACATCAATTTCTAGTTTCAAAATAATGTATGTTTAAAATTACTTGTATGCTTTAAGTTAGAAAATGCCCTTAAAACTGATTAATTTTTATATAAATTTTTTTCTAAATGTTGAAAATACAGTGTGTTCTTCGATATTCTTTTTCTTGTTTTCCCAGCAGTTTTTCTTTTTTTCTTGATGAGTACGATATATAAAATAAATAACGTAAAATCCGGCGTATAACGCGCACTTTTAAGACAAAAAATAAAATGGAAATTTAAGGGTGCGCGTTATACGCCGGGTATAAAAACGATAGCTTTAAAAACAACAAAAGAGATTAACATAAAAAAAAATTTAATTCTATTTCTACCGAAATACTGTTTATTTAAAAGAAATAACTTGCTTTATGAACTAAAAGAGATGTAGTTCTAGAAGTATACTATTTTTTCAAAAATTTGGAATAATACCTCGAATAAATGACTTCAAAACATAAGAGCAATGCATACTAATATTTCAAATTTCTTCGTAAAAAAGGAGGTGCGCGTTATACGGCGAATATACCTAAAAATTAAAAAAGGCAGCTTGAAAATATGGGTGCGCGTTATACACCGGTGCGCGTTATACGCAGGATTTTACGGTAGATATTAATTCATAAAAAGGTGTGTATAATTACTTTTTTTTAATGTATAGTGTTTATAAACCACATAAAACACATATTAAATTCATAAAGTATATTAAAAGATGAACTTCTATATAACGAATTTTCCATATAACGAACTTTTTTTCGGGATTTAGGGACTTCGTTATATAGAGGTCTGACTGTACTTCAATATAAATTATAAAGCGAAATCGTAACCTTAATGCTAACACTAAGACAACAATAAATTAAAACAATGGATCATCATCAATGGCACACACAAAAGGAGGTCCATGGATCCGGACTCCCCCTATAGTACTTGAATTTGTTTTGATTGATGATAATCTTATGTAATAGTACGTATATAAAATTTATTTAACCCTCTTTTACTGCGCATCCTGTGATTTTCACGGGTAAAGTAGATGTAACAGATGTAGCACTACTCAGCAAGAGGCTTAAGCACTTATTATCAACAAAATTAATGTCTTTTTAATTACCGTAAAATCCAGCGTATAACGTGCACCTATACTTTCAAGCAGATTTTTTTAATTTTTAGGTATATTCGCGCACTCTCTTTCTTACGAAGAAATCTGAAATATTAGTATATATGGCTTTCATGTTTTGAAAGACTTTTGAAAAAATAGTCTACTTCAAGAACTGCAACTTTTTTAGTTCATAAGGCAAGTCCATTTTCTTTTAAATAAACATTATTTCTATATATATATATATATAGGAGTACATTTTTTTCTATGCTCATATCTCTTTTGTTATTTTTAAAGCTATCGTTTTTGTACTCGGCGTATAACGCGCACCCATAAGTTTCGATCTTATTTTTTGTGCTAAAAATGCGTGTTATGCGCTGGATTTTACGGTAATGCTAATTATTAATTCAATAATTTATTTTTTACTATTTTGTTTACCCAAAATCGACAAAATCAAAAGAATATGTTTGACGGCGTATTGAGGAATAAAACGAGAATGGTGGACCAACCTCCTTGATAAATTTTTGTTTGCTCCACTGATTGTCATACCTTAACAAGAAATACCAATAGAAGTAGGTTGGAAACAGCTAGTTTCTCATAAAAATATATAAGTATTGTAGAACTTTAGCTATGTATAATGAATAAAATGTCATACCATAGATATGGACAACCAAATATGATTGAACGATCAATAATTATTACATTAGTTGATATTATTGTAAAATATTTTGTTTTTCCTACGAGTGTAAAAAAAGAAACTTCTATTAACTTCTAAATGATGGTATGGGGATTTTTTTGTGATTTTTATATTTACTTAGTATATTTTAAGGAAAAAATCGTAACAATGAAAACAGAAAAAAAAAATTATTATTATTAAAAGGGGCAAAAACTGGTGAAAATGTACAAAAAATTACAGAAACGAGGCCCGCTCTGTACAAAAATTTTTTGAACAAATTCTCATTTTTTCCATTTTAATGCGTTACTTTGTTATTCATTTTTGAAATAACCCTCAAGATTATAGATATTTTAATTTTTACAAAAACTAGAGCACATTACATGAAATTGCTTAAAAAAATAGTAATTATATTCACTTAAAGGACTGTAAATTTTGAAATAAAATCTGAAGGTCAAAACACGTCTACTGTTATATATAACATTCACAAAAAATTTCAGCAAATCATTTACGAAACCTTTTGAGCAATCCCTGCCCCCGTTTGAGTTTTTCGAAAAATACACATTTAGATTAAAACGCATTTTAAAGTTTGACATCTTGTGTAAAGTTATATGGCATCTTCTTTTATTAAAACACTTGTAGTTTTTGTTCTAGTGAATGGAAAATAAAAAACTTGGCATTTTTATATCAAGCTAATAAGATGGTCTATAAAATAAAATCATAAAAAAATTTGTCAATTTTTGAAAAAAATCATGATTTTAGGGTAGTAGGATACCTTAACTAGTTTTAAGAGTTCTTTATCTATCAGTAATAAGTTATTAATTCCATCATTTTTTTTTTGAATTCATAAAAATATAAATATACGCAATTCAAGTTTGTTGTAATGTGTTCCAAAAAAAATGTAATAATTATATATATTTTTTAAATTACCTTACATCAGAAAATATTCGAGTAATTAAACGTGTATCTTTATTAAAGCAAGTCAGAAACTCTTTAATAAGTACTCAGTGAGTACTACTCACACTTCCATTAATGATCTATTCAAGTTAGCCGACAATGTAACCCTATACTTAAAAGATTAACCGGTGCACAGAGAAATTCTGAAGCTTCCCATTATTATCAATATATACTTAAGGTTTAAATTACGAGCACATCAGGTAAGTTAGACGAAATTTTAAAATTCATTTTTATGACGTAAGGTGATCTTTATAACATAGAGAGGGTATGCATTATTTACCTGATGTAGCATTTTCTTTATGTCATATTTCTTAAAAAGTAGGTGTACCTTATAATATATTCACATTTTTCTCCAAAAAAAGGCGCATAAAGTTCCTGTGTTAGAAATTTTAAGCCATACATAAGATATAAGTAAAATATACATAGCAATATAAGTAAGACTTAGAGAATGTTTTATGAATATAGGAGAATGTGTGTGTGTCATGTTACTGTTCGTAGATATTGGACTTTTTTGTGTAATAAAGCCTATAACTGTAAATTGTTTGCCTATAACGGTAAATATTAAGATTTTTATTTTAAATAGATATGTTATTATGATATTAGGAAGATTCCCCTTCAAATATTTTGAGTAAGTCTTTTAGAGAAATAGGAAAATATTTGATTTTGAACGAATTTTGTAACTCGAACTAAATATCTTGCTAATGAAATTATAATTAAATGAATGAAAAATAATTGAAATTAATTATTATAAAAATATAAAATTATTTACTCTTAAGGTATCCGACTACGTTCGGAACCATGATTTTAAAACAGCGCATAAATGTATAATTTTCATGATATTTAGTGTCACTTAGATATGAATATATGTATAAAGTTGTTTTAAGGACATTATAACAAAAACAATTATTTAAATACAATATTTTGGAAAAAATTAACTTAGAATAACCTTTTTTCCAAAGGTTCTCCTTTTGTACAAAATGATTCTATTGTATTAATATTTTGTGCCTGCATATAGCTCAGACTTCTGTACAGAGGCTCAGCTATCAGTTTTCAAAAATTCACATTATTTTCAGAGTTACAACCATTTGAAATAATTATCGGCGTATTTTCTTAAAATTTCTCCCTTCTGTTTTCGTAAAACATGGATAAACCGACTTCCAAGTTATGCATTTCAAAAATTCTAGTTGAACCTCTGTACAGAGGTCAGAGCTGAATACAGAGAAAATATTATTATAATAGAAGCATTTTTCACAAAAGGAGAATATTTTGAAAATTAGTCATTCTATTTTCATTTTTTGTCAAAATAGTGTACTTAAATAATTTTTTATTGTAATACTATTCTTAACCCAATTTTATATACATTGTCTAATCTAAGTGACGATAAATATCTTAAATATTATCCATTTACACGCTTTTGCAAAATCACGGTTCCGAACGTAGTCGGATACCTTAACGGTAATTACAAGGGTTTAATGGGGTGTTATACATATAAAAATTTCTGTTTCTGGACATTAAATCTTTCGGACTTGAAATTGGGCAAGAATATTTTTTAGTTGTCCAGAAATCCGCTTAGAACGGGTTTTACGGATGTCGACTCTCACACGTAATTTTAGGTTGTATACATAAGAACAAAATTCCCAGTTTTGAATAATTTGACCAACGTACTTGAAAATTGGGAAGCATGTTTATTTCCCTCAGAAAAGACCCGCTAGGAACGTAATTTGTCAAAATTGACTCTCAAGAAGGGTTGGAGATGTTACGAGGATGTTATGTAAAAAAAAAAAAAAAAATTCCGTTTTTGAACTATTAGTCCAACATCCTTGAAATTTGGTAAGCATGTTTTATTATTTATTTATTATTAGAAATTGTACAATAATAGGTTTTGTGCAGAAAATGACTTCCAAGAAGGATTACAGGAGCGTAAAAAAATTCTTCTGGTTTTAAATTTTAAATCCTGTCCTTTTTAATTCAAAAAGAGAGAGCTATAAGAATTTTAAAATACACCGAACTTTCATCTGAAAAACTTAAAATCAATTGTATAAATTCGTAAAACATCATGAATTAATCGGTGAAGTGAGTAAGTGCCAACTAATACTTCCATGTTTTAAACAAAAAATTAATATATTTGTTTTGAAGCATACATTAAAATAGATATGAATTGTTAGCCAAATCTAATACAATAAAAATAATATTTCGTAAAGAGTATTTTATTTACACTTACGAAATGAACGGTCAAACTATTTTAAATTTAAATTTCACAAAATTTATATCATTCGTACCCAATGTCTTGTGTATTGCATTAGGTAAGATACCTATGTAATCGGAATTTCAGAGTGAAAAAAGTAAAGGATATAAGGTTCTACTGCTTTTAAAGAAAATTATTTAAAAAAAAAAATCAAGTTTGCGCACATTTAATTTACACAACATGTGTTTTAACTAATACTTAAAAAAATAATAACCATTTTAGCCAATACGCTTACCTGTAGAAAACAAGTGTTAAATTAAGCTCTAATAAAGCAAAGCAATAAATTTTATTATTAAATAGAAAAATCTATGGTACCGTAAAATCCGGCGTATAATGGGCACTAATACTTTAGAGATGAAATTTTTAATTTTTAGGTATATTCACCGTATAACGCGTACCATCTTTTTTTCGATGAAACGTGAGCCGTACGTGTTCAATGCTATTATGCTTTGAAGTCATTTATTTGAGGAATTATCCTAGGATTTTGAAACAATAGTATACTCTTCTAGAAATACAACCATTTAAGTTTATAAGAAATGTCACTTCTTTTAAATAAACAGTATTTACAGTAAAGTAAACAGGTAATTGTTTTCTATGCTAATTTTTTGCATTTTTCAATCTTTCATTTTTATACCTGGGATATAACGCACACCCTTAAATTTCGATTTTATTATTTATCTTACAAGTCCACGTGATTCGTCGGATTTTGCAGTATATGTTAATATGTTTTATTTTTTTGCAATGACTAAATACATAAATATGATTATACTCATCGTTCTGTACAAAAGGAATACTGAACACAGACTATCATCATAAGAAAACTAGCTTACTGTAATCTACCAGACGAGTTTCATTCTAAATCTAGTTCTTATTCCTATAATAAGAGATAACAAATCTATCAGACTGTCACTTTCAAAAAAAGAGAATATAATCTTCGAAAATTTCAGCACTAATTGCAATTGCATCTATTTATTTATTCCAGCATCATTCAAAGACAAGAAACACAAGGTCTTTTATGGACGATATTACATAAAACGATCTCGCATTGAAATTCGCTGCGTTTCCAGAAACACAACATCAAATATCCTGCTAGAATATTCCCTAATCCCAGACCTCCACGTTACCACGAGGGTTGCATTATTTAGGTATGACTGCCGGCTCCGACAACGGAAATGTATTGCTTGCTCTATCCATTCATGTGGAAAGTTGCTATAAGTGCGACCAGAAATGCGTGACTACCTCTGTTCAAGGCAGACTGTATTTATTTCAGTACAGAGAGAATTGCTATCTCATAAATACAGAATGATCTTTGTATTATGAATGAAACGCACTGGACGATGAATCGTAAAATTCCGCTTCTAAGGTATGGGTATTTTGTAAAAGCGGATTTTGTGATATGAACAGGTCTCCAAATGGCCGTTTGGTGCTGGGTTTACAAAGTGTGATTTATTGAAATTGAAAATCCATTGTATGCGCCTGTGTTATTCCTGTAATAGTATAGGTAAAAATGTATGGTAAAAACATTTGTTACAGAATATATGCATGTATGAGCATGCAAATGCCCCCATTTCGATGTACAGAAGGAGAAAAATCGCAGTCAAATATTTGATTTTGAAATAAAAAGTTATGGAATGTTTTGTAGTAATATGTGTGTTTCTCGTTTTATAACTATATGGAAAACGTACAATCACATGTATAAAATGTATTTAATTTAATAAGTTCTAAATAAATAAATTGATATTTTATCTATTTCATTTTTTTTGAGAAATGGGCCTTTTTTTATCAGTGAGTGAATGAGTCGGAACTATAAGGCAACCTCTAATTTTGAATCATGGCTAAGTGACGATGACAGCATTTGAGCTAGCACCCCTCCTCTCTGAATGTCCACTCAACGCCAATGAGAGGACCTTAAGCCTCGAAATATTTAAGGCGAATGAACCCCCACTACACAGAGGGTCTTCAGTGGTCCCAGAGCTCAAACTCATGACACGCTGGCTATCAATTGATAGTTATGACCACTACGCTACCGCGGTCTCTCCATGTTCTATCAAAAATACACGCAAGCTGCACAATATATAGTTATGATGGTATTGACGCTTTTTTTTTGTTTATTTTTTACAATGATTTACTTGACAAATTTCTGAATCAACATTTCAAACTAAAAGCTAATCGTTCATTTCAATCCCAAACAGTTCTTATCAATTTAAAGGAAAATCTTATATTTAACGAACTATTAATAGATAAAAACAAACATTCTTAAATGGTTACAGAAAGACGCGTATATTTATACAAATTATTGTCTAAAATACCCAAATACACAAAAAATAAACACAGTTTAGGACTATGAAAGGAACACCAGAAACAAACAAAATTTATTCCACATAATCTGAAGCAATAGTAAAATGAATGATCGGTTTATACTGCGATAAAACAAAAAACAAAACAAAAAAAAAATGCATAAATCAAACATCAAACACTACCGCGTCACACATTAATGAGGGTCTGTACACGTCTTGGAATTGTAACGTACAGATTCTGAATGTCATGTTGAGAGAAATGTAATTCAAAGCGCTTTTAGTTAGGAGCATAATTTTAGCCGTATTCTCTTCCGAATAATGATAACAATATTTATGAATGCGTCAATGACTGCTCTAATTCCAGACATCTTGAATTACGGGACATATCCAGTGAATTTGCAATCTAAAGTTAAACGCGAAAGGTGCCTTTGATATATTGTATATGTTACTAGCAAAGTATGAAATGCCAGTATATATTCTATAGAATGTATATGAAGAATGAGAATTATTACATACTTCACCTAGGCATACTATAGAGTGATCTATGCTACCTAGGCAAAGTAGGAAAAAAGTTACAGCTAAGACTTTTATATCAATGACGTACATTCCTAAAAAATACAAATGCTATTCTGAAAAAAATTAGCGAGATTATTCCCATTAAAAAATTATTCAAAATGCTTAATGGAGAATAAAAAATGCACAAAACAACATTTATGTATTTCCTTTAAATAAAAACAAAATTTTCATTTAAATATAAGAAATTGTAACTAACCTACTTGTTGCAATATGCTGGGCTTGAGTGACATTTTGTATAACACGTGTGAGTACATGTTTTTACATAAAGAAAATTCTTTTTTGTGCACTTAGTTTTACACATACAATTGACGAATCCTTGGCTGTTTCCGATGGGATGAACAATTGCAATTGACCGGAGAGAAATTTCGTGGTCAGGAATTTCTTCACTTGTAAGCCAGTCCTTCAGGCATAAAGTGAAATATGATCTTGCACATACTTGTGTTTTAAAACTCCTTCAGAAGTACCAAGTCGGTAGAAACAATAGTTTCCACACTTATTACAAGTGCCAATAATTGGCCGATATATTATTACTATCCATTCGGAAAAAATCATAGGTTTCACAGCAATGCCCTTTTTAACTTTTCTGCTGTTTCTGTCGAGGTTCTCGAGTGGTATAGGTATCGGATTGTGGCTGGTTTGGTCACGAGTTCGAGCCCAGTACCATTAAAGACCCGCCGTGTAGGGCAGCGATGCACGCTAAA
>BMAV01019010.1:0-15204 GCA_019973955.1 Trichonephila inaurata madagascariensis
TTTAAAAACTCGTTTTTTAAAGATTGAGCTTTAAAATTTTTTGTGAGGTAAAAGAAATATATATAAGGAATAATTAAAGCAAAAAAATTAGATTTGATTTTTTGACCGATTTTGGTCAATTGAATCGTATCGTGTCCCCTTAAGAGATCCTTTCTTGAAAGTATAGAATTGAAAGTACAGGGTCTACAATTATCAAGAAAGAAGCAACTTTGAATAATAATATTTTGGATGTTCGCTCTGTTCGTTAATGTATTCATAATTGAAAATTTTTTTTTCTCTATGCTTTTGAAATTCAAATTCTTTGTTAATTTTAAGATCAATCCATAATATTTCTGCCTAATTAATTTGCTAATTAAAGCTGCTTCATAGCTGTATGAACTATGAGAAATTGATATTTTTTCTGATTAGCTAATGGATTCAATACTTATTGACTCAAGAGATTGTAGCAGCTTTTAAGCGTCATTAATACTTGCAAAGATATAATCACATATCAAAATTGAAGAAATAAACAGAAGCGAGAATTATAATGATATTAATCCGTGATTATTTACGTAGTGAGACTCAAGAACCATTAAATCAGTCAAAAAAACTTTAAATATTAAATTTATTATGATTGAAACAAATATACATAGTATAGTAGTTAAATTCCCAAACCTATAAACATATTAATTCAACACATTCAATCATGCTAATATCTTAAGAAACAATCATAATAATAATCCTTCAATGTCTTGAATAAGTAGATCGCATACACTTAAGGGAAGAACTGATACCAAGGAGGAGAAATAATTTTTATACAAGTCTTATTTTAAATTGGGAAAATTCGATAGCGGTATGATTAAATAGCACCCGATTGCCCATATTCCCTAGGGGAAATTTCCCGAGGAAAAAAATTGAGGTAAAAGCAGGTTTTGATGGTTTATTTCCGATATAAAAAAACTGGACTACTTATATTCGATACAGAATTTTCAACTTCTTTTGCAGAATTTTCCATCTAAGTTTTTGTCTCTCTGGAGTCATTTTTTATTAGTAAAAATTAAAAAACAATTAATAGGAGATATTGAAGAACTCAAATGTTGCTTCGGTCGCATCCTTCACCGTCAAGTTATTGAGTATTATGCACAAGGAGTATAAACTCCATTTATTAACATTCTTAAGTCTATTTGGCTGTCTACTTTTCATTCGTATTTGAATTATTATCACATCCCCGATTATCAAAATTTTGTGTATCTAAATTATACTTAATTAAAATATTATTGTGGTAAAACAGTCTCTCTCCTCTTGATAAGGCTGTAATTTTATCAAAGTTTTTCCCTTCAGGACTTTGCAAATAACCAAGACAAAGTTCCCGAGTCCAGAGGTGCAGGGAGCTGCTGAGCAGAATTCCGATAAAAGTTGTCTTCCAAAGGGTGCCTTCACATTGTGGACTTTGGGGAAACGAAATGATGGATCTTTTAGCAAAAGGAGGCACGGATATTCTCCAAGGATTTACTAAAGACCTGCCTCTTCACTCAGCAAAACTTGAAATTAATAAGATTTATAAAAAATGCTTTCGAGATGTGGCCAGTGCTACCAAAAATAAATCATGGAGGGTGCTAATTAAACCTAACTCTGTCTCGGACTCTCCCCGTGCTACTGCTGTGGCTGAGTTTAGGTTATTGACGGGACATGAATGCCTTTGTGCTCATTTGTATCATTTTAATCTGACTGACTCCCCCTTTTGTGTGCTTCTGGACAAGTCATGGACGTTTCCCATATTAACGTGCGTTCCAGGTATCCATACGTTCGGAACAAATTTTGAAAAAGGTATAAATGGAAAAATTTTTATGATATTTAGGTCATTTAGATTAGAAACGTAAAAAAATTTTTTTTAAGAATAGTATTACAAAAAAAATTATTTGGGAACAATATTTTGACAAAAATGAACATAGAATGACCCATTTAAAATATTTTTTTTGGAAAAAAAGCTTTATTTTAAAATTTTTTTTATAGTAGACCCCTGACAGAGGCTCAACTAAATTTTTTAAATATATAACTTAGAAGTGGGTTTATCCATGTTTTACGACAACGGAGGGGAGGAATTTTAAGAAAGAAATGCCGATAATTATATTTCAATGGGTTGTAACTCTGAAAATAATAAGAATTCTTAAAAAAATCGTAGTTGAACCTCTGTACAGAGGTCTGAGCTTAAACGGGGGAAAAAATTATTATAATAGAAGATTTTTTTAAAAAGGAGAAAATTTTGAAAAAAGGTTATTCTAAGTTACTTTTCCCAAAAAATTGTATTTAAATAATTTTTTTTTCAAATATCCAAAACAATTTTGAATGTATTCTAATCTAAATAATAAAAATCACTAAAATTATCCCTTTATTGCTTTTTAAAATCACGGTTCCGAACGTAGTCGGATACCTTAAAGAGTTTGGACTGTATTGTGAAGAAATATTGGAAAGCTCGCGTTGCCTAATGACCTGATCGTCAATGACTACACATTTGATAAATAATAATGAATAAATAGTTTCTCTCTAACACACACACACACGCAAGCACGCACACACACACCCACACACACCACACACACACCACCACACACCCCACACCACACACCACACCCCACACACACACACACACACATACACACACACACACACACACACAAATTCCTTCACCCCAACCAAAAATAAAATCCAATACATTCATAACAACAACAAAACAACATGAACAGTTCTAACAGGAAATGAAATTTGTTCAACGTGACTTGAATCTGGTATACACTCTATTATAACTCTGTACTTGTTTTTCTCTCCAAAATTTTAAGTTTTTGTTTCTAGTGAGTTAACTAGTAGAGTAATGATTTCGTTTTGGAAAAAAATATCTGAGACAATTAGGCATGTGAGTGTATTTTTTTTCCTGACACAATTCTTTCGTGTTTCGCCCCGTTTTTTAGAAGTTAGTTACCAATATTTCATGGTTTTGGATTTTATGGGATATAGAGTAACAAACGCTATTATTTCCTACAAGTTTATCGGAAAAGACAAATTCTAAGCCGAACCCGAGTATTGATGTGGGTGGCGTTTTCGTTCATGCTCATCTGTATAACGGGTTGAACCAGCTCTGCAGCGAGCAGACTTTACTATAAATAACCGAATTTTTGCTAGTAGTAAAATAGTTTCTCTTTTTGTACGCTATAAATTAACGGAACTTACCCATTTACACCTTGCAGCATTTACATACTTCAGACATAGATAAGATGTCATTATCGAGCTATGCAGTCATCCTGTGATAAATTTCAATATATATGTGTTGAGTTTCAACAAATATTTTTGTTTCGATGATAATTTAATACTTATTCGCTGCGCAATGGATTAAATTTGCGACTGTCACGATAAATGCCATCACTTGTCAGTTTTCGAAGAGTTGGTCTCCGTTTTCAAAATTCCATATCAAGCAGTTTGATGACTTGAAATGAAACTGGATTTTATAGCATCTGGAAAAACTCTTTTTTAGTATTGTTTTTTAATTCCTACTATTAGCTCACACTCTTATATATTTATTTATTTGTCTAGGTGAATCAATCGTTGATAAAAATACATTTTAAAGTGCTCGATTGAGCTGAAATTTTATATACATGATTATTTTGGATGACAATACAATAATTTAATTACTATTAATAAAAATTAATTGATTAAAACTAAGTATTCAAATAATTACATATACAGCCACGTTGGCATCATTTTTGGCGACTTGTGTCAAAACTTGAAAAGATTTTTTTCTCACGTCTTAAAGCATTCAGTTGAACTGAAATTTTATAAACAAGATTGTTTTGGATAACAATATGATACTTTAATGATAATTAATAAAAATTAATTACCACTTAATGTTGTGATTCTATATCATATGTATTTACATATTTATATTAATTGTAACTATTTAATAAAAAGTAGCTAAAAATAAAATTTTTCTTTGTTGATTTAAGTAGGAATTGACTTAAATTTTTTTTTATATTACATGTTTAGGATTGAATTCACTTACTAATAAGATTTCTCATGAGTATTGAAAATAACAAAAGTTATTAAAAGTGTCTCTTTTTAAATTTTGATGATTATATACGGCGTAGTGTGGAAATTACGAAATAAGTAAAAATAATAAGATAATACATATAAAGCTTTAAATAATTTCTAGGTAAGAAAATATTTATCAAAGTTTCTGTACGTGTACAAGAAGAAACTATTACAACATTTTCTGAAAATAAGATTCAATGGCAAAATAAATTCTAGTATCGTATCTTAAGATATTCAGCATAAAAATTCATTCACTAGAAATAAGGCACACTATAATTGAATTTCATACGTCGGTTCTAACAAAGAGAGGTTTAAGGAATTAGAAAAAAAATAATATTAAATACCTTTTATAATGTTATTCAAATACTACATTTATTTCAGTAGAGATGAAATGAATTTTTTTTACGCACAAAAATGTGTATATAATACTTTATATGTAATGGAAATTAATCTCATTAAGCTTTTGAAGTAACATTACTGTTAAGCATTCTCTGATTTTTTGAGGGAATCAGAGTATTCGCTAGAAGAACATTTATTCGTCTGTATATATGTCTAATCTGGATGAAACTACTTCCCTCGAGCCTAACTCTAAAGTTTAATCTCTAAGGAAAATGGAAAGTTTTAATTTAACCAATTTATTGGAATTTATGAAAAATAGGAGTAGAATGCCGGAACATTCACTTAAGTGACAAAAAAACTCTCAAATATTTGAATGTAGAGATGTGTAAAAAAATTGTATAGCATGTTTCAATGTTTGGGGCAGAAGAAACAGTAATTATGTTGTGTGTTGCAATCATCTCAAGTTGCTGAAATCAATCGAAAAAGAATATATCTAGACAGAGTTTGAACCATAAACAAAACATATGTATACATTTAATATGAAGGGAAATAAAAAAAAATATTTTAGTCCGAATTATGTCAAAAAGATATATGTACACTTCATTGTTGCTTAGAAAACTGGATACAAGCCAAATAAATAATACTATTCAGCTGCCATAATGGAAAGGAGAAACTGTAGTTACATCAATTGAGCCACTAATATTTAGTGAAGCCAGAAATGAATCCACTAAATACGTTTGCATACATTACAATTGGGCATTGACAAAGTTGATGTCCAATGGATATTTCATACTGAACTGTTCGAATTAATTGGGCAAACGGGAAAAAACGATTTTTTCTAAGACCTTAGCTTTTAATCATTACATATCTTCAGTAGACTAAAAAATCTCTATATTAGTATAAAGTATGCCCTCTTTTAGCAGAAATGTCCTTTTGAACATGTTTTGGCATTAACTCCTCTAATGTATCACACATGTTCTTGACTTCATCATTGCGTAACTATACTTGTATAGCAATTTTTATCACTCAATTCCTACTATTAGCTCACAATCTCTAGATATTTATTTATTTATCTTGGTGGAATTTTCAATCGTTGATAAAATACATTTTAAGGCGCTCAATTGAGCTGAAATTTTATATACAGGATTATTTTGGATGACAATACAATAATATAGTAATAATTAATAACAATTAACTGATTAAAACTAATTATTTAAAAAATTAAAAATACAACCCACGTTGGTATCCTTTTTGGCGACTTGTGTCAAAACTTGAAAAGGTTTTATTCTCTCCTGTTAAAGTATTCTGTTAAACTGAAATTTATATACCCGATTTTTTTGGATGACAATACGATACTTTAATGATAATTAATAAAAATAATTACCACTTAATGTTGTGATTCTGTCCTATGTATATACATATTTATATTAATTGTAACTATTCAATAAAAAGTAGCTAAAACAAAAATTTTCTTTGTTGATCTAAGTAGGAATTGACTTAATTTTTTTTTATATTACTTGTTTGTTTTGTTGTCATGCAATTCATCTTAACTAAATGATTCTTGAGAATACACCATAAATTCTCAATAAGATTTAGGTAAACAAGCACTTGTATTTTGTATTTTATTTTCCCGCTAAAACTCTGGACTGATATTGAATTTTGACAAAGAGAAAGTCCTGTTGTGAAATGTTATCATGAATTGAATAATCCTACTACGTTATGTTTCTATGTATTTAACAGAATTCATCATGTATTTAAGAGGAACTAAATTTACAGTGCCATTTGTTGTGAAAAAGCCCCAAAACATCTCTTCAGCAGGGTGTTTTATAATCTGTTGGATATGATCTGGTAACAGAGTTTCACCTTTACTTTATCTTAATGCATTTGATTTCTCTCCCTGGACAGATAAATGTGTTTCATCACTGACTTAGATAACTGCTTTCCACTTTGTTGCTTTAGTGATCCAGGTTTTCTGCTCCCCTCTTCCCGATCCATCTGGTTTCCAAGGTTTCAGTTGAATTAAAATCAGGACTATTACTGGGCAATTGTGGAATGCAATGATATTCGGTTCTATAGACTTTTTTTCACCCATGTTTAGAGAAAATAGGCATATAGATATAAAAAAATAAACAGCATACGCAATGTTACTGATGTTCATTGTTAATACATATGGTACTTAACCATTTTGTCTCTATGGTTTGGCGTTGAATTACTGTGAGAAAATGCACTCACTGATAGGTCTTCAGTGTCTTAAGTAGTAAGCAAGTACACCTAGGCATCCACAATACCGTGGGTAAATTCGGATCTACCCACTGGTGTAGCTAGCACTATATCAAAATTCTTTGGGGATCCTCCTTTGGAAATGGGAAATTTGTTAGTGGGACTATTAATAACATTTTACGATTTTTTGCTTACACGAATTGGGGCCCCTTTAGCTTGGATTCTCCTTCATTAATACGGCTTTACCGCGGTAGCTACGTTTCTGGATCTACCCATCCTTTGATACAAAAACACCCTAGATCAGCGATTCTTTAACTTTCAATCAACCCCCTCTTTATGTATCAGCCTGACATCGTGGATCCCCAAGATTTTGAGCATTCTTCCCTGACTTCATATTCTTGATCGAAATACATATTCCTGTAGAGTTTTTTATTTGAGAGCAATTTAGGGATCTAGTTCAGGATGTCACATCTTTTAATTTTTCTGTGAGGCCATTCAGAGTCTGTAAAAGAGGGAAATTTCAACGTTATATGAGAGACTCCGTGGATTCCTTAGAAAGGAGTTGGGGACCCCTAGAGTCTATTGACCACATTTGTATAACCCCTGTCCTAGATTAAATGAGACACTGGATGTTCCTCCTCCCCAGATACAACACAATCAGCGTAAACTTTTTCATTAGATCTATGGAGGTTTAATATAGTCGAATCTCCATATAATGAACCTCTATATTGCGAATTTTTCTATATTGCAATTTTTTTCCTTGAACCAAGAACCTTTTTACGATTTTCTTCTTAAAATAACTCCCTATAGTGAAGTACATTTTCTATATGATGAACTTTTTCTTCCAACTCAATTTTTTTCCTCCCTATTTTTAAAGTATTTCTGAACATTTCAAGTTAATCTTTATTAACACATTTTATGGTGGCCATAAATCTTGAACTGGTTTCATTAGGTGCCTAACTCGCCAAGAGCAATAGAATTCTGGTTGTTTCATCCAAGAAGTACAACCTTTAACCCCCATTGTGCAGTTCTCTAGAAACATCTTCGATATCCTTTTTCACCCTCAGTGGAGTTCTAGTTGTAAAATAATGTATGTTTAAAATTACTCGTATGCTTTAAACTATAGAAAATGTCTGTAAAATTCATTATTTTTAATATAAAATTATTTTCTTAATGTTGAAAATACAGTGCATTCCTTGACATTCTTTTTTCTTGTTTTCCTTGCAGTTTTTTTTTCTTTGATGGGTAAGATTTATAAAATAAATAGATATAATTTACAAAAAGGTGTAAATAATTACTTTTAGAATATAGCGTGTATGAATTTAAAATTTGTTTTATGTGGTTTATAAAATATTTTGAAAGATGAACCTCCATAGAGCGAATTTTCTATATAACGAATTTTTCTCCGGGATTTAGCAACTTCATTATATAGAGGTCCGACTGTACTTTGTTGATCATCTTGAGCATTAAGGTCGAATTTTGATTCATTGAGAATAAGTGAGACTAAGCTCAGAGGAACATTTCGCATATTTGGCTCAGTTTAAGCTGTTGGTTTTTGTTTTTGTAGTTTTTATACATGCTCTTTTCGTGTTAGACGTTTGATTTCAAAGGGTTTCATGAATCCCTTTGAAATCAAACTTCTGCATATGTACTACCACTTACATTAACTCCTCCCTCCTATTTTTATCTAGTTCTGAAATCCGATGATGCCTAAGTGATAGAAGAAAAATATACGCTGTTGTGCTGCAGTATATTTCTTTTGGCGTCATCTTTCGGATTCTCTGTTTACTGAACCAGTTTCATGGAATTTCGTCTGTAAAAGCTGGATTGATTATAGCTGTGACTCCTTGGGATACAGCACACACCAGAAAACCTTCGACAGAGAATGAAAGCACACAATGCCTTTATTTTGGGAAGTTACTTGCACAAAATAAGTCAACATCTAAAGCAATCTTTTCCGTGACACACAAGGTCGGTAACCTTTTAAATGTGGCGTGCCAAACTAATCTATGAATATGATTCAGCGTACTCACAGTTGGACATGTTTGAAACAATTCGATCCCCGCGATAATGCATGTAGAGCTGAAAATAGAGTTCAATAATATAGATTTACTGTTTTTTACATGTTAATTTTGCATCATTTAAAAATATTCCTTAGCATAAAAATAAACAGCATAAAAAATAACTATGTCTGTTCAACGTAAGTTTTAAAAAATTAAAATTGTTCGTATATTATGTATTTTAAACATTTATTACAACAAGAACAAGACGACATAAAATATAAGTATTTTCCTTCATTATAATTAATTAAAAAATCAAAATTTTTAGTGCTTGCTTGCACCGCTCTACTTTATATCGTAAAATCAGGGGATATAATTTGGACTTCCAGTTTGACACACGAATCTTGAATATTCAATTGTTAAAAACTTCTTCGTGGACTCGAAACATTTTTCGTATGATAAAAAGATTTATTCACTTAGATATATAGAACGAAAAGCGAAAGCAGAGTACATGCAAATTTTTCTTCAATCAATTAAATATCTCCAGCAATGACATTCAAATAATTTACAAAATAGCTGTAGATTTAGCTATAGTGTTATTTGTCAGATTTTTTCTTAATTCCGTAATTGTCCATAATTCTGAAGAGGCTTGTCGAGCAAGAGAGAGGTCCATTACAAATTTATCAACTTCCCCATCCACTCAAAAATTGACAAATTTGTAGATTAATGTAAAGTGCCGCTGAGAATTGCTCTGTATGCAACATGTGGCACGTGTGCCATAGGTAGCCGACCCTGTGCTAGAATCTCACTCATACATTTCTACTGTTAGATGATGCAACTTTTCACGTAATTAAAAAATGTTTTAATTTTCTTAAAAGTGTTTTTACAAGTTTATAGATAAAAAATGAAGGTGATGCATTTTTTTGTACACCTTTATAATCACATTTAATTTGAAAATAAGAATAACTCACATATCACAACAACCTCAACGTTATGATTTTCTTAAGTGGACTAAATTTTGTTGCATATTTTGAGAAAGTTCAAATGACTTTTATGAAGTATGATAAATTATCTGCTTCAGAAAAAAAAAAAAAGAAAAAAGTTAAAGAATCGGCACAGGTTTTTAAAGTTTTGTGTGAGTACACTTTGTAGAAAGACTGTAAAATTTTTATGAATGCCTGTAAATATTGTATTAATAAAAATTACGAATCAGTATGTGTATATTGTGTTAATAAAAATAATTAAAACAGAATAATGTTAATATCGAAAATAGAATTAGTAGAAAATGAAAACAATAATGAAAAGAAAAATGGGAAGTACAATTTCTACAAATCTGATTCTCTTCAGTAAAATACGAAAATAAACATTAAATTGGATATAAATTGACTTAGGAAGTAATAAATTTTTGTTATTTAAGGTAAACACTTGAAAATTAAGAGATATCTCATAGCAAGAAAATAACGGGAGGTTTACCTTTTTGTAGTTTAATGATCAAACCAAACACAATAAATTTGTGAGTTCCATCTCAGTACAAAACTGATTTCGCAAAGGAAATAAAAATAAAAGCACTCTTTACAGACAGAATTATTGGAAATAGGAGTTATATAGCCTGGTACATTAATAATTCTAATATTAACTATTAATAGAGAACTTTAATTCTCGGGTATTGGGAGTTCTAACAAATTTGATATTTTAATCGGCACTCATTATTTAGAGGAAAAGTGTAGGAGAATGCTACTGGTTTAAGCAGAAGATTGATAGCTTCAGAAACTTTATTTGGAAAAACAGTAATGTGTCGAATAAATAATTAGGATAAGGAATTTATTGTTAGATATAACATTACTATGAATATAAGTGGGTGAAACAGATATTTATAGCCTTATGAAATCTTTGTTGAACTGAGAAATTAGAGTCACGCAGGTTGAATCTTCTTAAATCGATGAAGGAATAATTGAGCTATTCAGAGAAAACATATGCTTTAAGAGTGAGAGACACGAAACATAATTAATTGGGATACATATTTGTGTCTTATTTAAAAATAACAATGAAATATCCACTGGGGCGACCGCTAACTCTGAGGGGTATCAAAATTCCTTCGGGGCCCTTTTGTAGATATGGGAGCTCTGTTAATGGGATTGTAGCTACAAATGTTGGGTAGCCTGGGGGCCCCGTATCATTGATACGGTGGTAGCTACGCCCCTGGAAATAACTTAACGTTCAATAGGACTTAAAAAGGATTTGAATGGAATAAAACTGGTTATACAAATCTCAGCGTCGTAACGGAGAACATTAGGGTCTCCTGCAAAGTCATATTTTGAGCATCAAGTCGTATCTGGCGTCAACCAAGCTAAGTCCCCCCACCCCCCGCGATGCAGGGGTATAAGTTACGCCTCCGACAAAAATTCATCGATATATTGAATAAACAACTATTATAGATTTGATCATTTATTAACGCTACACTCTAAGCCAAAGCGTGTTCTACAGGGGGCGGATGTTGGTCAATTAACCAGGACAGCACCTCATTTGGCATTCTCCTGTCCAAACTTCCACATCACGTGCATCAATCCCTCGACGCGGAAGGTCTTCAGGGAATCCAGGAATTCAAGTTACTACTCACCGGATACGATATAATGGCCATTATCACTCAGCTACCGTGTCTACTGAGATAATTATAGAAAATTGTGAAATAAAAAATGTGGTTTCGTAGATAATATTAAAGGAAACCTCGCTTAGTGTTGTTTCACTCAGTGCAGACCACGAAACTGTACGGTTAGTAATTTTAGTAATAAATTTCAGTTTGTACTGAGTGATTATTTCCAAAGATTTTGAACCAAAATGTTCATCCTAAAATAATACTGCCAAAATGCACGATGCTGATTGGTCAAGGTCAAGCACAATTAGGGCTTGCTTGTGTCCGAGCTCGATCAGCAAGAGATGAGACAAATGACGGTACAATCCATGGAGATAATTTAAGCTTCAGTCCTTATGATAGCTTTATGGCAGGCGCATCGGTTATAGCTGTCAATATATCTCTTTTTTTTTAAAAAAAATTTATTATGCTTAATATTATACTGCAATCCATGTATAATGAATAAGAAATGAATTGTCATCAGATACTGTGAAACTTAAACATGATTTAGATTTAGATTCATTGGATGTTGCCGATGTCGATTTAAACGAATTCTTAGCTTCCCCATGACGTATTTTTCCAGCATAGAAGAACGATCTTATGAAAAATAATAAATTAAAAGAAAGAAAAGAAAACACACTTTTCAATAAATAATTTTGAAGAATAATTCAATATACTGTTGGGAGAGCAAGTGAATTGATTGAAGAAAATGACCCAAACGAAAAACAGGAGTCTTTAAACAAGGTAAAAACTAGAAAATCCTATGCTTCGTGTTACGCATGATGCACAAAAACAAAGCATAAAAAAAGAAAGAAAATAAAAAGAAAGAAAGAGAGAGAGAGTGAGAGAGAAAATATCTAAAAAAACTTCAGATGATTTTGTAGTTAAAGAATAATGTATCTTTCTTTTGCATTTTAGACATATTTAGCCTTAAAAGTGTTTCATTATTTTTATTATTTTATTATTTTTCATTAATCATCGGTAAGTATACGAATGTTGTTACTAATGCCGCCTGTCTGACTGTGTCAGACAGATAGCATTAGCAACTTCATTCCAGATTTTAATTGCAACCGCTTTATTTCCACCCCCATATCTAGACTACATACAAGTCACTTTTAAGGGATGAAAATATCCTCTGATGGTCAAAGAAGTTATAATACTTGTGTGTGTCCTCAATGTCCTGGCTCATTCAACTTTCTCCTAACCATATTTTTAAACTCCACAACATAGACCTAAACCCCATGTATCATCAACTGCTTTATTCGCCAAAGATCGTCGACATAGCAAGGGCCATATGATTTCACTGCGTGGACAGGACAACATCATCAACAAGTATACGAATATTTTTATTTCAACAAAAATAAATAAAACTGAATTATTTACTTTGCTATAAAAATAATGTTTCACTCAATGCGGATTTATTTAATGCGTTACAAATTCAGTATACTGTGTGGTGTATTCCTGTATATTGGTAAGCGCACTGTAGTTCGTGATAAAAAGGTTTCGAATTATATATAATTTTTCATGTAAAGCAAATAATGCAATAACCTAATGTGTATCTAATTTGAATTCAGAAAATTTGTCCGCTTTACTGAGATTCCGAAAAAAGTACACAAGATAGGATTTAAAGCTGATATTAAAAACATTTGTTTGAAAAGTTTAGAAGCAGAAGAGTGAGATTTTTTAAAATTCTTTTGGTTACATAACAAAAAATTATTGAAAACTTTCCCCAATATAAGTGTGCTATTTGGTATTAAATGTCATCCACTTCTTCTTGTTGCTATTCTTAGGTACTTTCTTCCACAATTTAAAGTCGAATTTAAAAAACTTATAAAACACACGAAGACTTATACGTATATGATTTTAACTAAGATAGTGACTCACTCGAAGAGTTCTCGTTGCTATCTCTTGTAAGGAAACTGATATGAAATTATATGAAAATGGAATTTTAATTCTATAATAAGGAATTAGATTAAAAACAAAATGGATATTGTAAAATTAAATGGAGACTGTGGAACCAGAACTGCGAGGGTACTTGGAATTATATGGGGAAAAATCAAATTAGATATCAAAATAAAATTTTTGAAAAGTCGTAACTCAACAAACAAGAAATTTTAAGAACTGGTGTCCATAATAGTATTATCCACTGGTACTTATAACCTTGTTTAGTAAACGAAAATTAAATCTTTATTACAAATATCAGAAAATAGGACCTACGGAGGAAACTCTACCTTCTAATTTGAAATCAAAATTCGAAGAATGGCGCCAAGAAATTCATAATCCTAAGTAATTAATTCTACTTCGGCTATATTTTACACATTAACAATCCGATTTATGCCATTTCTACTGTTGACCAGTTTCGTCAAATCGAAAGACATCGCAAAATGCCGCGATATAAAGCCAATAGTGTAAACCGTTCCTGTGCATGTTCGGACACAGTAATGATAACGGTAACAGCATTTGGCGACATTTTTTGAATTGGCGATATCTTATCAGTTTGTAAAATTGGTTGATGGTATAATACGTAAGTACCAAAAAGTGGATTCAGTAGAAAATCGTATATTTTGAGATTCAAGTTAAAGAGCTTACAGTGCTTTGTTTGTTTAAGACATAAGAACCTATGTGAAAAAATTGGATATCCTTTCATTATGTCAAAATTAATAGTTACATCACTAAAAACATTATTAACTTTCTACTTCGTTCAGAGTTCATACATGCATCCCGATTAGATAAGTTCCTCTGGCATATATTTTAGTTGAGCAAAAATTATATATATTTCTTAGATTGTGTGTGTGATTCCTATAGTGTTATCTATTAGGTAAAATATAATTTTATAGAGATTAGAAATGGTTTGTTTCGAATAGAAGACCAGAAGTACATGAAAATAATTAAAATTTCAATTGTTTCACTTAAAAATGTGTTTTAAGCCCACATACAGTTGTAGTTGTGACGAGTGATCAAGTGACGAAGTTTTGATGTTGGTGTTGGGGGTACCAACACTAACATGAACTTCGTCTCTTGATCAAAAACTAATTAGATTTTTTCTCATAGCAAGTTACATGCAGTTACATGACTTTTATTCAAGTTAAGTAAAAATGAGTGTGAGTGTTTATTAACGCCGCTCTACAAAGAAACATGAGAGCTATTGGCGACAGGCCTCGTCATTTTACGCCAAGACCAAATGACGAGTGACACAACCCACTCCAAACAATCATACCATATACCTGTAGGAAAAATTTGGGCCTAAAGAAATTTAAAAAGCACAGAGCCTCTCTACCATGTGTATCTTCAGTAGCACTAGAGCTCGAACTCATGACACGCCGATCACGAGTTCGCGACCGTAACCACTAAACTACAACTACGATAAAAGTAACGTAATAAAAGCATGGTTTTGAATGTTTTAAGTTGACATTTTTAGAACTATATATCTTATTTTAAAGTAATGATAGTTATAATTCTGATTGATTTTTAATTGTATGATCTTGTTCGTTTAAATAGTTTGTGAAGAATAAAATATGCAATCTTAGTAAAAAAAGCGAAAAAAGTAAAGAAGTGTAAATATTATTTTGTTTTTTACTTTAAATGTGAGCTTATATGTATTTAAATTTGTATGGAAGTGTTTCACGTGTGTGTGGGTATGTGTTGGAATTGGCAGTGACATTTATTACGTCAGTGCTTCTCAAAGTTTCAATATTTGCGACCCAATATTCAATCATAATTTTCCTCGCCCCCCATACAATACCAATGTATTGAATTCAATTTTTCCTACAACTTGGACGCTAAGGCTGCAATAGAACTTTAACCTTTTCAGGGCCACCGGCGTACATAAATGTCTTGCTCAGCCAAACCGTTAATTGCCCCGGACGTAAAAATACGTCTATCCGAAGTACGATCTTTTCTGTGCACTGCTATCCTTAAAATTATTCCGCATGTAACAAAAGGACTTTGGAATGCAAT
>BMAV01019010.1:15304-128073 GCA_019973955.1 Trichonephila inaurata madagascariensis
TGCATCACATACGCATGCTTACGTGGAAAACTGTGACTTTGGGCAGTTAAAGGATTAATTATAAACGATACAGATTATCACGATAAGTGTTAATTTTTATATTTAATTTTATATATAACAAGCCTATGGGATCACTGGTAATTATTAAACTTGCTCTTCTTTCTCTTAAAGCTCATATTTAATTGTAAAACATATCGTGCAGTACTGATACATTTATAAGTGTAGTACATCAGTGTAAAGGTGTGTTTTATATTTTATTATGTCAGAATGTATTTTGTTTGCTTACTTTCAGTAAATTAATAAATTTTTAAATAATCTTTTGATTTTGAACTTTCAATATGCTCGCGCCCCCTTTGTAGAGTTATCACGACCCTCTAGGGGGGTGCGCTCCACAGTTTGAGAAACGCTGTATTACGTAATAACATTTTTCCAGTTCCGTTTGATAGAAATTTGAGCTACTTAGTAACTAATGACCGAGAATAGTTCTTAAATGAACAAATGCATTAAAACCATAAAAATTTTTTAAATTTCTTTATGGTTTTTTTATTATTATTTTTGATGGTTTTAAGTTACTGCATGAGCATAAACCATTGTCAAGGACAAATTGTTATGTCAAACCGTATTATAACTATTGTCAAGGGTAAATACCACACTTTTCTTTGCAACAAAATAAACTGTTTTAAGGACACTGATTAAAATTCTGAAAGCAAGATCTCCAGAAAATATTGTTACTTACAGCTTGAGAGAATATCTTCTCAAAAGCAATAAGCGAACCCAGTCGTGCTAGATAACCATCATAAATCGTAATCGAATGTTACATGTATGGAATTCTTCTTTTAGAGTGCCTAAAAGTTCGTCTAAACAAATTGATCAATTTTAGTTGCCATTCTCAAATTTTAGGAAGTTAAAGATGTTCGCATTTTTTTTAGCTCAAATTTTAAATAATTTCACTAAGTAAATTTTAAATTATAAGTTATTTTTTAGAAATTTTTCTTTAGTTTTTTTTATAGTTTTGTTTGTGGGAAAAAAAAACGTTTTTCAAATAATGCTAAACAGGGTTTATTTCGTTGAGATAAAAGGATTTGAAATTAAAAGGTATTGAAATTTATTGCACTTATTTTATAAATATATTATAAAAAATATTTATTCGACATGATAATTACAATTATTATACCGAGTCATTTTGCTCAGAATAATTCAATTAAGAGCATAATATAAATGCAGATAGCATAATGTAAATGCATAATATAAATTAATATAAATGCAGAGATCTTTTTATAAAATTTTAATATGTGTGTGTGTTTAAAAAGTATACTGATCTCTTAACCTCTTTTTTTATGTCACTTGTAATAAAATGTTTTTTTCTTGAACTTGTGATGATATATATGATAGAATTCCTTTAGTTACTATTTTGTTTATTTGTTCTGGTTTTCACATAAGAGTTATTTCTAAAATTCGTTTTAATCTCTTTTTTTTTACTTTAAATTGCATTCACACACAACATAAATTCAAATTCCTAAATTAGTTTATGGATATCTTTTGCATCGAATTAAAACATCAACACATTTTGAAATATGAAATTTCGTGCATAGATAAAACATGCATGGAAAGTGAAGTAAATAAAAATTATGAAACAAAATGTTTTTGTAAAATTCGTTTGAAAAAGATTTTAAAACTTTTTAATGAGTGTAATGAGGGAATAGTATAATATAGCATTTAAGAAAATTTTTGTTTCAAGGATTTTAGGGTTGATTATATTTGCGATGTGCAGTTGACAAATTGAAATTCTTTCATTACGAACGATAAAAAAAAACTAAAAAAAATGCATTATCCCCTTTAATTCGAAAGAAGTAGACTAACATAAGAATTTACTTATAAAGAGGTTGTTTTCTATGTTACATTTCGACACACACACACACACACACACACACATACACGCGCGCACACGCACACACACGCGCACACACACACATCTTAAACCATCCATATACATGAATTAGAAATCCAGTTAAGTGAAAAAACACAGATACGAATAAGACAATTTCCACAAAACTAAGTATGAATTTGAAATGTTTACAATACTTGGTAATTTAGAACAAGATAAATATTTTGACATTTGACAGTTTATAAGCTAACTAATGGGGATCATTGCTTTCTTCAGGATTTTTTCTGCATATAATTCACTTTGTACTTATCTAGGGCAGTTTTTGTGCTCTGAAAAACTAAAATTTTTCGTAGAAGTCATTATGTAATTTCCTCTCACTTTATAGAAAAGTAAAGAAATATGCTCTAAAATTTGAATTAAGTCCATTCTGTGTGCGTAGCATAATTATAAATACATATATACGAAATTTAAAGTTAATTGAATCATAAATTTTAAAGTCTAATGTTTTGCGTTAATAAAAAAAAAAATTAAAAAATTCAGATTGGAAAAATGCCAAAGGAGGTACATTTTTATTTGCAAAATTTTTTGATGAAGTGTTCTTCAATAATTGTAATTCGACTTCTAAATAAGACAAAGACAAAAATCTATCAGAACTGTAATAATAAAAGTTTAAGTTTTTCTATCAAATTAAAAGCAAATAATCGACATTTTGCCCCAAAATGGTATCTTTAGGGTATGCAGATATTTAATGTTGAAATGAAAAATTTTATTCACACAAAATGGATTTATATACATAAACCTTACAAGTCAACTGAATAAGACTTTTACATAATCATATTTAATCGAATGACTTTAAGCACTACTGACCAATATATTACTTTTTGATATTTAGGAATATTTTTAGCCAACTTACAATACACGTCTTAAAACATAGGATAAAGTCACACCCTAAAAAAAATTTCTAATTCTGTCCCATAGCATATATTATAACTCCCACATGTTCGAAGAATCAGTACTGTAAATTATCGTCTGATAATTTCCGCGCAAAAAGCGCCCATATTTCACCAGTCCTAGATGTCATTTAGTTAGTTACTGGACCACAAAGATATGAATCTTCCATGAAATATCCTCTCTTTCCCCCGGATTTTATCTTGCACATTTTTTATTTGTACTCCATACTTTTCTTTTGTCTTTTCCTTGGAACATAACAATCGATGCCCCCTACGTGACGTCACAATCAACAAGTGGGCGCGACCAATAAACATCCTCCCTGAGAAGTTGGGGGTGGGCATGCGCAGTGAGGAAATTTCGGCTGAGAGAAACTTTATATATATTCTATTTAGTGATGGTTTTCGGCTTCAGTTTTATTATCTTTGCTGCTTAGTATAAGTCATCTGATTTGTTTTAGTTGAAGAGAAGGGACATTTACCGTCGCGTCTCAAGAAGAAAACGTGAAAGAAAAACAGTTCCTAACTTTTCAATACTTTCGTGTTTGGGGTAAGTAATTTCGTTTTCAGATATTAAAATTAATTATTTGAATAATTTAGATGCCAAAAATGGTTTTCTTGCATTTCGTTTCACATATATTTATGTGAATGTTAAATATTTTTTTCGGAGAATGCCATTTTCAAAAAAGAAAATCCTTTTTGTCATCTTGAAAGTGGAATTCTTCTATTTGTATCAAAATCGAGTGTTATTCAATTTTTGAAAAATAGATAATTATGACGAAAAATCTTTTTTTGAAAAGTAAGGAAATCAAATATTCTGAATTCATTATAAAATTACTTGGTTTCCTCCCTATATTTTTTTGATATAAATTATATGGTATTTATTTAAATTTTCACATTTTAGCATTTAAAAAGGTTTAATTTTGAATTTTATGAAAATGACAGATATATTTCTTGTAATTTTTTTTAAAAGCTAATATATTTTATATATATAATATGTCTAGAAATATTCAATAAATATTAAAACTTTTTTTAAAATTTAATATGAATATTAAGAAAAACAATATTGGTGGAAGAAAAATTCTTTCGGAACTGGTGGAAAAATTGTTTTATTATTTTTCATAAGATCTGCGTAAGAAATAAAAAAACACTCTCGAATTTTTTCCATCAACAGAAAAAGATTATATCTCATAAATTCATTCTTGCCTTATGCTTTTATTTGTTGAACATAATTTTTTCAATAGAGGAAAAAAGTATAAATTCAGTTTTACCTTAAGTTGCTAATTGCTGAATGTTATATCTTTAACTGTTGAAAAAATTATCGCATAAATGACTTCTTACTTTATATGTTGTTCGTTGACTGTAATTTTTTCAACAGATAAAAAAATTATATAAAATGGTTTTAATCTTATGTTGCTACCTGTTGAAAATAACCTTTTTAATATCTGAAAAAAATTATATTTTAGAAAAATTGGTTATTATTTTATGTAGTTCTTCGCGTAAAGTGCCAACTCAAGTATCGTCCCCCTCACTTAACTGTGGCTGAAAATTATGAAACCCGTTAACAATAGTTCTGGTATTGTTTTTAAGTATGAAAAGAATAAGCAATCTATCTCCCTAGGAATAATTGATTGACTGATCAAAATTTTTTTTGCAATTATATTTATTTTTGAAATTTAGCAACTGATCAAGAAGATTCAAGCATTTTTAAACTTTGTTCGTAAAAATATCGCATATTTAAAAGCATTAAAGATTTTTTTAAAGACATAAGCTATAAAACAATAATTACGGTTTCCTAATATATTTCTCAACTATTATTTTTGTAATTTTTTTACATTTATTTTAGTATAAAATACTTAGTACTGAACCATTTATCTCTCTTTATTACGAAGAAAGCAATAAAAATGTCTATTACCAGTAAAGGTGCATCAAAAATACACACGTAATAAAAAATAAAACTAAAAAAAAAAAAAAAAAAAAAAAAAAAAAAAAAATGGGGATCGAAAATTAAATTTAAGTGCTTCGTTATATATATATACAGTTCGTTATATATCCAGTTACTTCAGTGGAGTATATATATATATATATACATATATACTCCACTTCATATACTCCATATATATATATATATACAGAGTATATATATATATATGTACTCTGACAATAACTTATTTATTGCACTCAGATTTAGCGCGGGCTCTGCATTTTTAAGGGCAATTTTTAGGTAAGTTACCTCTATCTTGTAATGGATTTAGATATTCCTATCCATTGCTTTCAATAGGTTTTTGCTCAGTATTATTTACATAAAAGGGGAAGGTTGGCTGGCCAAAAATCATGTTCAACCCCACTTTTATATAAATTATTTTATATATTAACTGTCCTAAGTCAGCAATGTTTATAATACTGCAGCATCCATTTTATAATATTTAATCTCGGTTGCTCATATGTCCTTCATTGTGTGATTTTGCTACTGTCTATGTGTTTTTCGAATGTGATTGTTGGATGTTATCTCTTCTTTGTAGAGAATAAAACTATATATATATATATATACTCCACTAAAGTAACTGTATATAACAAATATGAATGTATTTTTTTAATATTATATTAAATTCTATGCTGAGCGATGATACAAGTAGGATTTATATTTTAACATTAGAATTTTAGATCATATGTTATATTTAATATGAAAATATTTGAAATTTTACTGTAGATTGTATAACGAATCTATCTAATAGATTAGCATTTTTTAAAACTTTAATCAAATCATTTTCTTAAAGATGTTTTTTAAATACGTATTTTTCTCAAAAGCTTGATATTTTATTCAGATATTGAAATTTGTTGAATGATACTTAATAATGTTTTTAAAAAAATTTTCTAATTTTGAGAGGAAAATTGAATCACATGCATATTAGAAAAAAATTCGAAATTAAAAAAAAAAAAAAAAAAAAAAAACCCGCTGTGAAACACAAGTATTTGATACCTTTCTCCAAATACTGATAATTCGAATTCTGCCAAAACACATATACTTTCCAGAAGTCAAGTTTTGAATATTAGCTATTTTAAAAACAACCATATAATATATCTGTTTACCTTTTCTTTTATGAAATATGAACCATACTGCTCATCATATTTTAATAAAATCTTCCTATGATTTTTTTTAATTGAAAATAATAAATTTGCTGTTGGCAACCAGTCTCGTAATTTTATATTACGACAAGGTCATGTGATTAAAGAGCAAATTATTTTTTGAAACTCTATCCACAAAATATTGAAAATACGTGTTTTTTTCAGTAGAAGTATTAGAATCAGACATAGCAAATTATTAAGAGCAAACTTCTGCTCTTTGAATATGCTAATAATATAAAAGAAGGAGGAAAAATGTATTTTCAGGAATAAAGGATAATTTAGAATCGAAATTTAAGTGGGCGTAGGAGTATATTCAAAATAAAAATCGTAAATAATTATGGTATCAAATTTAATACAACGTTTCTGATTAAAATACCCATGTTTAAATTAATCAACACTCTTCTTGGTATTAAGTTTGGTTTATCTTAATGTTTCTATAAGGTGTTCAAAATAAAGCACAGGTAGCAAGTATGCGATTTTTTTTGAATAGGTCTCCAAACTATCTTAAGCTGTTCTAAAACGAAAGAGTATCATAAGGTTTATCGCTTAAGGTATCCGACTGCGTTTGGAACCGTGATTTTGCGAAAGCGTATAAATAGACAATACTTATGATATTTAGTGTCACTTAGATTAGAAAATGTATATAAAATTGTTTTAAGAATAGTATTACAATAAAAAATTATTTAAGTACAATATTTTGACAAAAAATGAACATAGAATGACCCGTTTTTAAAATATTCTCCTTTTGTGAAAAATTGTTCTATCTGTTTTGCCTCTATATAGCTCAGACCTCTGTACAGAGGCTCAACTAGAATTTTTGAAATGTATAACTTAGAAGTGGGTTTATCCCTGTTTTACGGCAACAGAGGGGAGAAATTTTAAGAAAAAAACGCCGATAATTATTTCAATGGGTTGTAACTCTGAAAAAAATGTGAATTTTTCAAAACTAATAGTTGAGCCTCTGTAAATTGATTTGAGCTACATACGGGCAAAATATTATTATAATAGAAGCATTTTTCACAAAAGGAGATTTTGAAAAAATGTTATTCTAAGTTAATTTTTTGCCGAAATATTGTATTTAAACAATTTTTTTTTGTCAAAATGTCCTTAAACAAATTTTATGCATGTATTCTAATCTAAGTGACACTAAATATCATGAAAATTATCCATTTATGAGCTTTTTTAAAATCACGGTTCCGAACGTAGTCCGATACCTTAAGAAATTTGCCGATTCAATACATACAAAAAAATTGCCAAATTTGGTTTGTACATGTATTGTATTTTGTCACATGATAATTATTGCCGATTGTCTCGTTATTTTGAATTACCGTCCGATGGCACGGTCCATTTCTGAACTGATTCCGTCAAAAGATCCCTGTTCTCATAAACGAAAGCGAAGTGTATGTTACCCGCTCTGCAGCATCATCATGATTTTTATTGTATAATGAGCTTAAAACTTAATAGAAAAAAACAGATTCTGATTAAAACAAATGGGATTTTTCTTCGTAGAAAGAGATTACCGCAAACAAGAAGCGGTTTTCATAACCATAGGATACTAAATCCGATTCTTAATTTCATTCCAAACTGATGGGTAGAAGTCTAAGGTATATTTCACATTAATTCTGTTTCTCCAAATTCTCACTTAGCACGATAATTTGTTATTAAAACAGGTTCCTTTTTATTATTTGAGAAGGAAAAACATCGTTTGAAAACAATTGTTAAATTCTATCGAAGGATGTTAATAAACAAAACACATTTATTAGCATGTTTTTATTAACAGTGCTGAATTGTGATACAAACTCAGGAATAGCTGATTTACAAAATTCTATATCTCGGCTTTTGGACTTCTTATTGAATTATAGTAACATAAATATAAACGTGAAAATACTCAGTACCACCGAATTATAAAAGTTCGTATTGAAATGTAAGAAAAAGGCTTCCGAAACTCTTTAAATTAACCATAATCGAATACACATACCATTGAGGTTTCTGATTACCGATACTAACATCTGTCATAAATAACATTAGAAATACCCAATGATACTAAATTCTAGAATTTTTTTTAACTACAGAAATTCGAGTATGGAAGATCATAGATTAATCAAAACCATATACTACATCATGAGAACTTTTTATTGCTAATAATAACAGCAGTTTGTATGAGGGAGATATGATATCAGTAACACCAGTTTCTGAAAGTTCTCAAATTTTGTCTTTAGTAAAGTATGTAAAAGTCCGTATATCAGTAACTCAGTTCCAGTAAATGCAATCGTTATTAGAAAATGTGGCTTATTATTCAGATAACAATGAGGTATATTGTTTCTCAGAATGCACCCACGCAAGAAAAATTAGGTGCATTCGTTTTAAACAGAAAAATCGTGTCCTCGAAACATTCATGTTGCATACTCATTTGGAAACCATCCAGAGAAAGCATGAATGGGCCATTCAAATCATAAAAGTACTACACATTTTTGTTTTCTGAAGTTTAATTTACTACAAATATGCATCACACGTTTTTATGATTAATTATGGAGTTTTGACACGAAGTTGTGCGACGATTGCGTGAATAACTTAAACGGAATCGATCAAAAATTTAGTTGAGTGGATACCATCATTACACGATGGTAAACGCCCACATTTCGTTGTTAACAGTATAATAATTTACAACACGTAATGTGTGTCCTGCAATTACCATATTTGTCCACTTTTCTGTCAAGTATGATCATTTATTTTGGGATTCCCGTAAGTCCTTCGACAGCCCTAGAGTAACTTTCTGGAATTATGAAAAAGAAGTATATATTACAAAATGGGTCGATAAAAAATAATTTCTTCTGTAGAATCCAATCTTTTTACAGGATGTTAACATATACTTGGAGTTTAGGCTCCTATCTATCGACTGTTTTGAGTTATTCCTATGAAGTTTCTACTTTTGGCCTCAAATTTATACTAACGTATAAGATGGTTGCATACGGATCCATTGGACAAAGAATAATGCTTTTTTAACTACATTCCTCGCTTTAATCATTTTCTCATAATATTTTTGTATATTTTAACGATTCCTTTGCAGGTTTTTTAAACTTTAATAGAAATATTTATCATGTTTTTCAAATATCAGATGAAAATTGTAATTCCTCAGCAAGTTCGCTATTTTTTTTGTGCTCTTTCTAAACGTGTTCTTGAATTTAAGTCGATATACCATGAGGCGTGTCTGGAAACTAGGTATCGTTTCGTTCTACCAAAAACGCAGTGGTAGTATTGTAGCTCAAAGCTTGAGCACACGGTGTCTCTGGTTGATTGTCAGTCCAGTGATGCTATTATAGCTGGATTGTGTAGCTTTTACATGTGTTAGTGAGAATTCAAAATTTTTAAGACGATTGCCGATCCCACCAACTGCGAAGTGCGTTCTGTAATCTGTTTTTGAACGCAAGGAATATTAATTTAGTTAAAATAATTATAGCGAAAATGTATTTCGATGGAATGGTGAGTGAGTGAGTGAGAGAATATTAACGTCGCATTGTTCAGCTACACAAAGAGCTTTTGGCTACGGACCTCGTAATTTTGAACCTCGCTCAAGTGACGAGAAGGACACCTGAGCTGGTACTCTCCTCTCCTAACTACCACACCCCACCAACGGGAGGACGTTTGAGCTCTCGACAGATTTAACGTGCATCGCTCCCCTACATGGCGGATCTTTAGTGGTAATGGGCTCAAACTCACATGATATGCCTGCCATGATCCGATACCTTTATCTTATGGAATGGTGAGAGAAAGAGGGCTGGACAATTCAATGATGGACACACTAATGTTCTTGACGGAGTACGGGTTGGGTGGCCTCTAGTTGTCTGTGATGATTTGGTAGAAAAAAGTGAATGAGAAAATTTATGAAAACGGATTGTTCACAATAAGACAGCTTTGTGATAAGTTTCCTCGAAGAGCTGTTCAGCCATGGCTCTCTTCGCTGGCGGCATCTTTTTTTTAAAGAGGGTATGGACAAGTTGGTTTTCCGATATGATAAATGTCTGAGAAGTGGTAATAACTATGTAGAAATGTAGTTTCCGATATGAACTTTCATGTTAAGATAAATGTTGTTTTGAACAAAGATTTTTTATGCAAGTTTTCCCAAAACGGTACTTAGTTTCCGGGACACCGCTCGTATTTTAGATTTGAGCAGGCAAATAGAAAAAAAATTAGGGTTAATAATTGTTCCCGAATTCAGAATAGGTGATGGACAGGAACCTTTAACGTCTCACTAAAAAGCAATAGGAGGACTGTTGGTGATAGATCTCATAATTTAGATTTGAGATAATAGATATTTAGATTGGTATGATAGATTTGAGGCTGAGAGTATAGAGCCTCTATAAGATTAACTTTTGATCACAAATTCAAATAGTTAATAGCCAGGACCATTAAAGTCTGGTTAAAAAGTAATACGAGGACTATTGACGGTAGATTTCATAATTTCGAGTCAAAAGTCAATGTCAGTACACAAGCTCTCGTTCTCTCTTTAAGCTTCTACACCATATTTTACGAGCACTTTGAAGCCACATTCATTTTAACATCCAGTAATCTTAATTATTTCATATGACGAATCTGTTGTGGAATCAAGACTCGAACACGTAAGGTATCCGACTACGTTCGGAACCGTGATTTTGCAAAAGAGAATAAATGGATAATTTTCATGATATTTAGTGTCACTTAGATTAGAATACATGTATACAATTGTTTTAAGGACATTTTGACAAAAAAAATATTTAAATACAATATTTTGGCAAAAAATCAACTTAGAATAATTTTTTTTCGAAACGTTCTTTTGTGAAAAATGCTTCGATTATAATAATATTTTGCCTCTATATAGCTCAGACCTCTCTACAGAGGCTCCACTAGAATTTTTGAAATATATAACTTAGAAGTGGGTTTATCCATGTTTTACGGTAACAGAGGGGGCAATATTAGTAAAAATACGCCGATAATTACTTCAAATGGTTGTAACTCTGAAAATAACGTGAAATTTTCAAAAATCATAGTTGAGCCTCTGTACAGAGGTCTGAGCTATAAGCAGGCAAAATATTTTTATAATAGAAGCATTTTTCACAAAAGGAGAACATTTTGAAAAAAGATTATTCTAAGTGAAATTTTTGCCAAAATATTGTATTTAAATATTTTTTTTTGTCAAAATGTCCTTAAAACAGTTTTATACATATATTCTAATCTAAGTGACACTAAATATCATGAAAATTATCCATTTATACGCTTTTTTAAAATCACGGTTCCGAACGTAGTCGGATACCTTAATCCGTCTAGAACATCACATTTGAACTAATAGCGTAAGCTCTGTGCTTGGAATTTGTAAAATCTAGAACATCGCTGATTACTCGACTAATGCCCTTCATATACTTATTGAAAATATTAATGCTAAAATCAAGTCTAGGGTTTTGTCGTAAACTTCCAAAACTACATCTTCTCCTCTTCTATATTGTTTGTATAGTAGGAGAGTAGAGAAGTTTAGTTGCCAAAGTAGGAGAATATCTATAATGAAGATTAAGGGAAATTGTTTTAAAAATTGCGATATCCCCTCCTCCTTTTTGAGGGCGAAAGATAATTAAAATTTGAGAAAAGGCTTGTACAAGTTGGTTTTAAAAAAATTTTAACTCTAAAATTTTATTTCTCTAAAATAAGAAGCATAAATCAAAAGCTACCAACGAAATTTAATGCATATTTGAAGAAAATTATCCAATAAAAATAGGGAATGGGTAATCAAAATGGCATTTATGAATAGAATATCAAATTTAATTTGTAAGTGAGAAAATATAAAAGGGTTTATGTTCAGGTATAAAAAAGGAAAAAAAATTCAAATTATATAGGCTTAATAGTAGGATTTGTATTTGAACAGCAAAAATATTTCTGGCATTTTATGGTATAATTATGAAAATATTGTATCAAAAATAATAAAACTTATTAAGGTACATTTTTAAATTTCTTACTTTTATAAAATTAAGTAAAAATATCATTAATTTTTTTTAAAAAAAAGAATAAACATATGTACTCATACCGAATTATTCGCAGTTCGAAATTTGCTATTTTGTGGAAGATATTTTAGAAATTCAGATTATCAAACTACTTATAATCTGCTACCACTAATTAAATAACAAGCACAACTTACTATTTAATAAACTCTTTACATTATGAGACATTATAATCTATGGGCAGAGGTACAAATTTGCCGGCCGATTCCAGAAAAAATGGTGTAACTATAGAGTACATTAAATGTGAATTAATTTTTTATTGAACCATGTCATTACACAGAAATCCAAAGTGACTACAAAAACTGAGTGGTCGTGTCATGCACTTGCAACCAGTGTTTTTTCTGTCGAGTCATGGATTTGAATTCTGGAATCATTGAAGATCCGTCGTATAGAAAGGCTGATAGAAGGTTAAATATTTATAGGCTGAGTTGGTATTGAGTAGAGATTTGGGAAGTGGCATGTCAAAGCTCACACAAATGTTGTTCTCGTCACTTGCGCATGGTTAAAAATCATGAGGTTCGTCGTCAATGGTCCTTATGTTTCTTCGAAGTGGGACATGCATAAGATATTAGTGAATAGATATTCGGGTGACATCCTTGAAAAGAGGAATTTTTAATGAACATAACTACAGATTTTGAGATGGACGGACCTCTTTTTAGTTTATAAACTAGTCAACTGACGAGAATAAAAGTAAAATCTTACGTCTGTTAAACATTTATATCTGTATGCTACATCAGAATTTAATAGCGCATTAAAATTTAGGGCTCAACAACATTTGTTATTTAACTCAATAACAGAATAATTTTTGTATAAAAAATATTCGGTACTTTTAATACGCAAACTTTTAGAACTGTATCGCGAAGAATTACAATAATTTTAATGTAACATATAGCATCATCCTAATGTAGGACTAAAATTAATAAAGCATATTCTATCTACTTTCGGTTTGGTGACTGAATTCTCTCTCCTCTCGATTTAAATTAATTTAAAAAAAATATGGTTTTAAACCGAAAGTCGCATTGTCTCGAGAGGATTGAAAATTAGTGCAAAGAATGGAGGAAAAATTTAATAAAAATGTAATTTTCTCAATAAGACACATATGTAAATAAAATATGTATGCATATAAATATTACATAAATATACTTGTGAGCATTTTGTTTTGAAACCTGGTTGATGCCACTGGCGAGACGGCAAGCTTAGATTAAGAGGAAGGTATATGCTCCTATAAGGTTACATTAATATCAATGATTACAAACCTATCTTAATTCTGAGCTATGTTCAGATGATGGAATAACCACTAATTTATCATGAATTTCCATGAGAAAATCTGTGAGCCTCCACTTAACGGACAGTACTTGAGATTATTTTGTTCCATAAGTCTTTAGTGAAATCATACTTGAACCCGCTGCTTGCCTATCAAGAGGCTAAAACTTAAATCGCACAGCAGCCATGAACTCGCATAGTCTTCAGATTCCTCACGATGAGCTTGGTTCTGTCATGTACTTTTACGGTAATAAACGAATAATGCATCAATTTAGTAAACTTTATGTTTTTTTAGCATCTTGTTACCTGTCACTTTTTTTAAACGAATTTTCAAGGAGGAGGGAAGTACCCTCTCTCCCAAATAACCGAATGCAGATTTTTCTCGTAGTTACTGTATAATAATATTCTAAATTTACATATGTTTATATAAACAAATAATATTTTCCATTTCTTCTTATGATAAAACGTATTCTTTCATCAATGTCAGGGGTGGACAAATAGTCACCCATCAAGAGACCCAAAAAAACCCTCTTTGAACCGAGATTTTTTCTCGTGTACGATCAAAGATTCGTCTTTTATTTTTCCCTGTTAGGGAAAAAAGTACCTTAAAGTGTTTCTACTAAGATATCATCTGTAGGGTTTGGAGGAAGAGATCACAAAAAGATTATAGGATCTTAAGAAAATTGAGCCTAAATTCAGTTTTCACTTTTATTCCATTACTGCTGATATTGATACAACGCCCGAGGAGCTACAGTCTAAGCTTATTGACTTGAAATCAGGTCGCAGTGTAAAGAAAACATTTAATGCTATGACATTGATTTTTAGAATTCTTTGTTAGATGAAAAATATATCCATGTATGAAGAAATTTGAGGGGAAATCGTTCCTTATATTTTAGTCTACTTATATTTGTGAACAAAATTTTCTTGTATGAAGATCAACGAGAGTAAATATAGATGACATCTGTCTAACATAAACTGGCATGCTGAGATGCAATCTCACTCTTAATTTAAAAAAAAAAAGAAAAAGAAGAGTATAAGGCAGGGTACATTTATCTCATTAAGGTATCTGACTACGTTCGGAAACATGATTTAAAAAAAGCGTATAAATGAAATGAACAATTTTCATAATATTTAGTGTCATTTGAATTATAATATATGTATAAAATTATCTTTAGAAAATTATTACAATAAAAAATTATTTAAATGCAGTATTTTGGAAAAAAATGAATAGAATTACATATTTTCAAAACGTTCTCCTTTGATTAAAAATGCTTCTATAATAATAATATTTTGCTTATACATAACAAAGATTTCTCTAGAGGGCCTGAGCTAGGATGTTTGAAATATTCACATTATTTTCAGAGTTACTACCAATTGAAATAATTATCGGTGCGTTTTTTCTTAAAATTTCTCCACTCTGTTGTATTAAAATATGGATAAATACACTTCTTAGTTATATATTTCAAAAAATATCGTAGTTCAGAATCTGTACAGAGATTTGAGTTATAAATAGGCAAAATATTATTATTATAGAAGCATTTTCCATAAATGGAGAATGTTTTGAAAATAGGTAATTCTATGTTCATTTTTTGCCAAAATATTGCATTAATTAATTTTTTACTGTAAAAATATTCTTAAAAAAATTTTATACATGTGTTCTAATCTAAGTGACAGTAAATATCAAAATTTTTTCCATTTATACGCTTTTGCAAAACAACAGTTCCAAACGTAGTTGGATACCTTAAACCTATTCTAAACTTAAAAGTGTTTGCAGTTACACCTATTGATAATATGAAATTAGTACAATAACTAAATTGAATGAAACTGCTACCATTTTATTTAAGATATATTTATTGTTTTTATAGCGAATGCAATCACATTTCAAAAAGGTCCGATATCCTCCGCTGCCACAATGTGATCCGCAAGCCAAACAAGATGCCCCCCCCCCCCCTGGCCCAGGTGTATGACGATTAAACCATTACTTTGTAGCTTTCAATCAAAATACTTTTAAGCTTCTTTCTTCTTTTTTTTTGTAAGAAGAATGGTGTATATATAAGTATGGCTTTTGTGAATATGAAAATATATAGAGAAATTGAGATAATAACATGTGTTGATACTATTATAGCCCGACAAAAATAACCAGATAAAGAAAAAAAATCATTTGAGTCGATTTCAGCATTTAAGTTTTCAAATCAACTAATTTTAATCTCTAAAAATTATTTTAAAAGTGATATCACATGATATTTTTGGAGCGAGGCAGACCAATAAACATCATAACAAATTTATTGGATAAAATTAATTTATTATACAACTTTAATATTAATTAATTAAGTAGAAATTACGAGAACGAATCCCAATTGTTTTAAACATACATTAACAGCCCCATTGCCCTGAAATTATACATAATTATAATAAATGTTTCCTCTAAATTTACATTCACTCTATTTTTTCATACTTTCGAGTGGCAGCTGTAAAACTGAAATTGATATTTTTACCACTTAAAGTTGGAGTGTAGAAGACAATTTGTTAACTTTAAATCTGAGCAATTAAACATTCCAGGAGCATTTCAAAACTACATTGGCATGAAGTAAAATCTTTCATATAATTATAAAATAAGATCCCCTAGTGAGTACTTCAACACCTAATTTGATTTAACGCTTAACAATCTCATTATTTAGAAAGAATATTAGATCTGGACTAGAGTATTACCAACACTAAAGCTCGTGACATTGTTGGAGTACAAAAGCTGCATAGAAACTAAATTTAATTGGCTAAATTGTAAGTCACTCATAGTTACTTATTGTCTTGTAAATCAATTGTTACACCACTATAACAAAACCTCACTCCAATATTAAAATATATGGCAAAGATACCACATAAAAATATTCTGTATTATAAAATATGTTGTTTATTGAGAGAAAATAATTTAATTTAATGTAGTTTTTTATATCATTCACGCTGAATATGGAATGTCAGTTAAATTGAAAAAAATATTTGTTTTTGTTAAAATATTTTTATATTGTTGTTAAAAGAATCAACAGTTCAAAATGCTATCTAAAAAGTGAAATATTCGAAGTTTTCTTCTTGTGATTTCTGTGGAATTTTTTTCTAATTTTTATATTTATTTCACAGAGTTCTCATCCTTGAAATCATTGATATTGTTATGAGAATTTAACTAATCAGTTAGTAAAATATTTTATTTTATTGTGGATACAAGCTTTTAAAATTGTTCGGCGTCTTAAATTGCATCACCAGAATAAATATTTTGACTATGAGAGTATTATTAGAATCAAATCCTTTTAGTGGACTTACAAGAATTAATGAAATTTTAGAGGATTATATCTACATCCATTAAAAGCACCGTTCTAATAAAGAGTTTTATTTATATATTCGACTCTCTATATATTCCCCAAACAGGGCTTCTTCAAGGAAAACAAACTGTATCTCATTTGAAAAATTAATTACATTATAATATATTGTATTTTATTTAAAATTTACCTATAGTTATAATCTGTTTGTTGAAGTAGAACCTCGTTCAAATTGAAAAATTATCTATCTATATGTATATAATAGGTAATGTATGTGTAAAAAGATTACTGGATATCTAGTAAAATATAGGTACGGCTTTCAATGAAAGTAGAAAAAAAATACACATGTGTATTCAGATATATTTGCATTTTTGATATGCATTATTTGAAATCAGTCATAAAGATAATTCTTACTTTTAATATTTTCTTATTGCGAAGGGGCTCTATTTTTAGAAAGAAAACGTATCGAAGGAAGCAAAATACATGAAAAACCATACCTCTATAGTTGATTTAATTTCCATTTGCATAATGTAAATTTAACAAAACATTTAAATTTTTTTTATCCTTTCCTCCACTCAATATGATTTTGAATACTCTCTTTCGAACAACACACAAATTAATCTCCCTTTCAAAATTGCTTCTTGCTAATTTCATTGCCTTTAGCTTCATCTTAAATTCGATTTTTTACAATTGTGAGTTTAAATCTCATATTTTTTTTTATTTGTTGATACTTGAGCCAAATTTTATTATAACTGAAGTTAAAACTAGAGTCTAATTTTGGAGGAGTTTTTATATAAGAACAAAAAAAAAGCTATGCAATAAAACGCTATTTTGGTTAATATCTATTGTGAGATTATTGAAACTCAGCCAAAAATGTTCAGATAAACTGTTTTTCTCTATATGGTCATTCTACGTTTTCAAGACCAAATAAAAATTACATCTTAATTTGTTTATACCAGTGTTTCTCAAATTTTCAATATTTGCTACCCAATATTCAATCGTAATTTTCAACGCCCCCCCCCCTACAAATAACAATGAATTCAATTCAATAATACTGTACTTTGGCGTTACAGCTACAATACAATTTTAACCTTCTAAGTGTCACCGGCGAATATATATACGTCTCGCTCAACCCATGCATTAAATGCTCTGGACGTATATATACGTCTTTCTAAAGTACAATCTTTTCTGTGTACTGCTATCCATAAAATTATTCCGAAGGCTTTGAAAATGCAATAAAAGGACGTTGACAGTGTTTGCGAAGGATTTACTTACATCAGAGGATTTCTTTATTTATTCCTTTTCTTCCCCTTCCCCCCAATGCATAGAATTCCCACAACGTGAAAAACGGAGGCATTGGGGAGCGAATCGAGTAACTTTTAATTGGCAGTGAAAAAATTCTCTATAAAGCTTTCAAATTATCAAGACAAGTGTTAATTTTTGTATGAAATTTTATATGTGACACAAGCCCATGGAGTCATTGATAATTATTAAATTTGTTCTTAACTTAGTATTGTTAAATTAATTCTAAAATACATCCTGCTGTAATGATACATCTACAAGTGTATTATATCAGTGTAAATGTTCATTTTATTTTGTCAGAATGTATTTTGTTTACTTTCAGTAAATAAATAATTTTTTAAAAATAATTGTTTGTTTTCGACTGTTCGATATGCTTGTGGACCCCTTGTAGAGTTATCACGCCCCCCAAGGGGGCGCGCCCCACAGTTTGAGAGACACTGGTTTATACTTTAAAACGTCTTACATTTACAAACTCTAAGGAAAGTCTTTAAGATCTTATAAAAAATTTTATTTCTTTCCCATTCATGAACCATAAAAAAGTATATTACCAAAATTTTCATTCTCTCTCTCTCTCTTTTATTTTATTTTTGTAATATAAAATAAACTTTAAAGATGTAATTGTATTTTTTGTCATAGTTTAATCTCGTTATAAGTATCTCAGCACCTTAAATGGTTTGATGCTGCAAAAAATAAATGTGCTTTTTTTTAAACATTTTTTTTGGGGGGGGGGAGGGGTGACCGCTTTTAAGGGGATAATATTCTTTAAAATTCAAATTAAACTTTTTTATTGTTTTATACAAAACAATTTACTCTATATAACAGCTATACAATTATACAACTTTTACTTATTTATTTTATAAGCTCTTTCTTTTTTGTATTGGCCCAAGGAGTTTCTAAATAACATAAAATGAGTGATTAGTATAAGCTTGTATTTAATATCATTATTTATGGAAATAGCACTTAAATTATTTATTGAAGATATACCTGAATTTACGTTTGCTATAAAAGCAACAGCTATAATTTATTATTATTTTTTTAAAAATTTAAATTAATTTAAATAAAGAAAATAAACACAAATCTTTGAAAGTTCATGTTGAAGATTACTGTATGAACGACATAGATCTGGGAGAAACAATCTGAAACGAACCTTGTCAAATATCTGCTTATTTTAGTATTATTTCTGGTTTAATTTTATTATTCCTAGTTTAATTTTATACATGTATAATTAGCTCAAAACTAATCTATGAACAAGCGAACAGTTTTATTGTACATCCGGAAGAATTTATTTATTTTACATGGGCATTTTGTATGTTTCTTATTTTTTTATTCACAATAAAATGATTTTTTTTCTTCCCCTAGAACAGGGGTGGTGAACCTTTATGGACCCAACGTGCCATTTTTTCTGTAGAAATGTTTAACGAGGTACAGACGTGCCGCCTAGGGAAAAAAATAAAAGTAAATAGTAACAACTCAAATCTCTTTATTTACTACGAAAAAATACATTTTGCACTCTTTTGTTGTAAATGTTTTGGTTATACGTGTTATTCAAATTAAAGCAACATTAGTGTGACTTCTGTTGTTGCAAATAATACGACAAATAACTTGTGTTCGGAGTGTAAGACAATAACAAATGAGTGTGCTCCCCACCACCTCGCGCACTGCGACCGTTCACTCGCATTTGTTCGCTATTCTTTATTGTGAACTTCGTTATTTTGAACTAAACTGTAAATCTTTTTGATCGGTGGCGTGGCCAAAATATTGTGTCACGTGCCGTTGGTTCGCCATCCCTGCCTTAGAAGTATACAAATTTTGATGTAATCATATAATCTATCAAAAGTTTACCTGATTTTTAAAATTTAATATAATTTGTAACTATATAATTGATATTATAAATGTTTTGAACTATGTAGCTTTTACATCAAGCATCTTTTTCAACTTAAAAAAAAATTATTTGCTCATTATGTTTATTTTTATATATTGAATTAATCACCTCTCTCTCTCTCTCATATTCATTATACATATCATAAATAAAATAATAAAAGTCATGAATTTTTATATAATGCTTATGGTACTTATAAAGCTCATTATTGCTAATGGAATTTAATAAGCTCATTATCGTTTGTGGTATTTACCTTGCAATCGCACGTTATAAGTCTGTTATAAGAAGTGATTAAATATTTTTCAGTTTTAACTGTCGTCTTTGGTTTAGTGTTTTAAAATAATCACATTAAGTTAAAATATTGAAGTATTTAGAATTGAAAAAGAAGTTGAATTTACATGCGTGAAATAAATCGCTACTCTAAAACGTATAAACAGAATTATATGGAGTAAAGAATTAGCAGAAATATCAGAAAACAAATAGCCATGTGATTGGTACCTTGTTCTTTTTGTATTATACTTTTTCATCATAACACAGGTTATTACACAAAATCAAAGACTAGAGGCAAACACTTGGCTATATGTTAGGTTAAAACCAATTTTTTCTTCGTAAGTGGTTAGTGCAGTAAAGTCAATTGAAACATTTTACAAACAAAAGAAGGGGGGTTTTAAGAATATATACAACACACTTTTATTATTAATAAAATAAAAAAAAATTATTCCTTGTACAAATGAACATTTTGAAAGTAAATACATAGAACCTGGATCTCTCTTTCACAAATAAGACTCATATCAAAAGGTATACAAACTTCTATTAAAACATTAGCTCGATTTAAAATTTTAAAACGCTATACAAAAAGTTGACATCGACAAATGCGAGTTCCAAAAGAGTGATTGGAGATATTGAGGGAGGGAGAGTTGTGATTTATCTATACATTAAAAAAAAACCCATTAAGTTAAGAAGGTCAACCATTAAGACAGTGCTTCTCAAACTTTCGATTCTTGCGACCCAATTTTCAGTAATAATTTCCATCGCGCCCCCTTTCTCCATACAATAACAATATATTGAATTCAGTAATACTATGCTTTGATGCTAAAGCTACAATACGACTTTAACCTCTTAAGTCCCACCGGCGTATATAAACGTCTTGGTCAGCCAATGTATTAATTGGTCCGGACGTATATATACGTCTTTCCGAAGTACGATCTTTTGTATGAACTTCTATCCATAGAATTATTCCGAAAGCTTTGTAATGCAATAAAATTAACTTGACAGTGTTTGCAAAGGATTTACGTATTCCTCTAGGAAGGATTTTATTCCTCTTTTATCCCCCCCACCCTTCTCCAATACAACTCTTACTCGCGCCTATGTGAAAAAACAGTGGCATTGGGGAGTAAACCGTATAACTTTTAATCTCGGCAGTTAAAGGATTCATTACAAACCTCACAAATTATCAATATAAGTGTTAACTTTTGTATATAATTGTATATATGACAAGCCCATGAAGTCACTGGTAATTATTAAACTTGCCCTTAACTTAATATTGTTCAATTACTTATAAAATACATTGTGAAGTACTGATACATTTATATAAGTGTATTTTATTAGTATAAATGTGTATTTTATTTTTTATTGTGCCAGAATGTATTTTGCTTGTTTACGTTCAGCAAATTAATAATTTTTTTATATAATTCTTTGTTTTCGACTTTTTAATATCCTCGTGCCCCCCTTGTAGATTTATCACTCCCCCCTAGGGGGCGCGCCCCACAGTTTGAGAAACGCTGCATTAAGGTCTTCTTGTAAGGAATTACATTTAGTTTTACTAAATAAGGTCTCTTTGAAAAGTGGTAAAAGTAAGCCACCACAATTTTAAGTATGGATATAACGAAAGAGAATCTATTATTTTATCCAGTTAATTTGTTAGACTATAATAATAAATAAACCAAGATAAATGAAATGTTTTTGATACTGTAGAATTATAACTGATATTATACAAAATGTGTTGATGTATCGGGTACAATTTCGAATAAAAGCCCATTGTCTTTCTGATGTGAATTAAATTATTCATTTAAAAAATGGGTTGGGAGCATATAATGGTTTAGTCTTGATTGTTTGGTTTATGCAAAATAAAGTTATATTTTCTACCGGTTTTATTTTGCAAATTTTTCATTTGACAAAAAAAAATAACATTATTTAATTGTCAATCGCAGTTAAATCTTTAAATAAATTATACCTATTTCTTATGTTGTTCATAAAATAGATCTATTTTAATAGTTGTTAAGTAACATCCAAAAATATTTTGTTTTATCGTTTACAATTATCATATTCTTTTATTCTAGTTTTTTTAGAGAAGCATGTTTAATTTAAAACAATCCACGTTTTACTTCTGGGACAATTAAATGACCAGACTAGTCTTAAAAAATTAGTTTTTTTTAAAACAATGTACAAATACCTTTTAATCCCCTTCAACATACTACCCTTCCTTATGAATGCATATCTGCATACATGTTTTCCCCTGTTCACAGCAGCGCTTCGGCTCATTAGGTGTCATCACCTACAGTAAGAATGTCGTTTTTACCTTCACCTCTCCTACAGACAGAAAATGTGTTCTCATCAATTTATTTTTCCCTTTAAGAAACAGGTAGAAGTCGTATGGTGCGAGATCTGGTGAGTACGGTGGATGCTCGAGCACAGCAATGTGTTTGTCCGCCAAGATCTGTTTTACAGAGAGAGCACAATGTTCACTAAGGCGTAGTCTTGGTGCAAAAGACATGTGTTGTTGCTTTACAGATCTTGCCTTTTCTTCCTCACTCTTCCTCTAAACTTTCTCAGGATCTCAATGTAGTACTGCTGTTTTACCGTTTGGCCTCGACGTACCCATTCATTTATGATGATACCATTAATATCGAACGAAAACAATGAGCTAACCTGTTCTTGATGTCAGATATCAACAAGAACGTTCATCACCTTCAACAACCATCCGATCTTCCGAAAATCATTTGTGCCATTCAAAAATTTGACTATGTGACGTGCTATTATCTCTTAACCCTCCTTTAACAATTTAAAACATTAAGTTAGATTTTTTTTTAATTTCACGAAAAATTTCAAATTTATGCAAATTTATTATTTTTAGTTTATCTTAATCGCGTCACTTCGACACAACAACGTCTCTTTTTATCAAACAAGGATAAAAAAAAAACTAACTGCAATTCATAGAGGGATGGAATAACGTTGAGACATAGCCATCCTTTGATGACCATGTCTTGCCGGTTCCGCGTAAGCTAGAGGTGTGGGATTATCAAAATGAAGAGACATAATTCTTAATACAACTTTTATTAAGAATAACTTATATTACTTAAATTCTAATTTTGACAATTATTAATTAAAGTGAGAGTCAAGCCCGAATTAAATCACGTATTTAAGTCAGATCACGCAACTAGATCCTCTATCTCAATTATCCTAAATAATCCTGTTTATCTAATTACTTATATCTAATATTACCTTTTCCAGTTCTGGTCCCTTGACCTAGAGAATATAATCTATAACTTTATATATGAAGATTCTTGATCCGCAATGCAGCTAATTCTTGATCCTCAAGATTCCACACTAAGCTTTGTCACGCTATTGATCAGAATGATTCCACACTACAATCTCTGAGCCTGCTACGCTATATTATGCTATGCTATGCTATCTCTAGGTTTGCCGCGCTATCCTTTTATAGTATATCTCATTTACATGTTACATTCGTTTATCTTCTTGGTATTGGGTTGGAAAGGTTTTGCCATTAATCGTGGCCGTCAAAGAACATAGGAGTCATGTTAATCAGAAAGGCGCGAGAGACGTCACAACGTGCCATCAGCAGAGGAAAGATCAATGTTAACTGTACTTCATTCCCACGCCTTCATACTAATCTTAACGGTTAGGGCATGCGCAGTCTGGGAATTGAATTGTCACAACATGTATACAAAAGGAAAATTTCCTTTTTAATAATATTAACAGTTAAAACTTTTTTTTAATAAACGTTTTATTCATCAATTAAAAGATTTATGGTTTAAAATTAGAATAATCTTTTCATACCGAATTCCCTGAAGTAGTTATTTCCATTCAACAAATGTTGTTTTAAAAATGTTAATTTGAATTAGTTACTAATTGTTAAACTATGCATTAGTAATAAATGAAACAACTCAGTTCTCAATATAATAGGAAAGCAATGACTTCTCCGTAATTTTCTAAAAATATGTCTGTTCTATTAATACATTAAATCTCTTCTGTTAAAATATAATTTTTCTTTTGAAAACGTACTAAATTAGTCAGGTGGACGGGAATTATAACAAATGTAACGGTATAGTTAATTCAAATGATAGATATTATTTTGCAGATTTATCTTCCATTAGGTTAGATTTAAACCTTAGTTAGCTTTAATATGTATGTTAGCATATTTAATTTTTGCATACATGTTAATTCATTAATGGAAAATCAAAAACGCAACATTTATGTTTGTCTTTTACACGGTTATTTACATTATATTTCATACATCGGCATGGGAAATATTTAGAATAGTTGCGTTAATAAGATTATCTATTAATTCATACGGTGAGCATTAAGAGTTTCTATTTAAACTTTTCCATGAAAATTTTAACATTCTGGCAAATAGTTTATGGTTAGAAAATATTAACTAATTTAAATCATTTAACATTCATGCAGAAGGGATTAAAAATCCATTACTGTTTGCTAATTATAACTCATATCGGAGAATATATAACAATTAGCTTTACATAATAATTTCATAAAATTGGCTGATTATAAATATCGTAAGTATTGAATATTACTGAAGAACGCACTTCCCAAAAATTCAAATTCCATGAAAAATGCGCGTAGCTAGATGAAAAGTAAGCGATGGGTAGAGGTGTAAACATATGTTAAGAATTAAATTTGCTTATGTATCTGCACGGAGAAAAAAGATATACTCAAAAATGAACTTGTAGACATACTCATTTTGAAATGAGTAGGTTTGTATCAGATTTCAAAGCATGCCTTTATCGAATGTGATACATTACATGTACTCAAAACCCTCTAAAATGGTTAATGAACACTCTGAGACAAATTAAAAAGATATTCAGGATTACAGAAGCTCTTTTAATATACCGGCTACATATTTTAAAAATTGGGTTTCAACAACAAATTTAGATCTCTTAAATCTTCCGGACTATATTTCGTATCTACCATTCTACGCGCGGAAGAATACACGAGTACTAGATTCTTTGCTGTTATTTCTGAATTTCTCTTATTTGTAAATCTAAAAGTACGTGACTTGTTCTTAACATGAGATAAGTTTAATATGTTGGGAAAATTATTAATTATACTCTCTCTATATGATTGACGGCCAATTTAGTGATATGGCAAATGTTTATTTTATTTTAGCGGATTATTTAAAACAGAGTGTTATAAATTTTATGCAATTTACTTGATTCATAAGTCATATTGTTTGATATATCCAGGTTAAAACTAAACTCAACTGTAAGCGACATTCTTATAAAACCCACCCGGGGGTAAAGTGTAGAATAGGGGGACGGTCTTGGCGAAGTTAATTTTTTAACAACCAAAATTAGGCGCCAAGCAACTTAATTTAGCGATAGGTGTTACAAGAAATTACTAAGTGGAATTTTGCGATAAAAATAAAGAAATATTAATGAGAAATAAAAAAAAAATAGTAAAAGTTACCAGTAATGCATTTAACTTAAGTTGTTCGGCGATCGATTCCGGTCGCCAAAAAATCGCCAAAACCTATTTTATACTTTAACCCAAAAGTGAAAAACATTGTCATGACACACAAGAACACACCTACTATAATCCCATTTTAAATTCTGCTTTGAAAGGTGGTCAACGATTGATCATTATGTTAAATGAATAAAACTATTGTTTTGCATTTTATTGTTTTTATATTATTGTTTTGGTATCATGGGACCATGGTCGCATGGTTTTTCCAATAATTGCTAGCAGCTAGGCTATTGTCGAAAGAATGCAACATTGGAACTATTAAAGGAATGTATAGATTTACCAACAATTATTGTCAGGGAGGAGAACATGTCTTGTAATTGCATGATCCCAATGTGTCGACTTGCGCAGCTCTCGATATGAGTTCAAATCAAAGGAACAGGATAGACGTAGAATCAACTGAGAACATGATTGAGTGGTAGTGGATGGCATAAATACATATAAGATTTGCTCTTTCATCGAGACTCTTTTGCCGCCACCATCATGTGATGCTCAAAGCCTCCTGCAAGCATCAAAGGGAGTATGTGTCAGCAACCAACATGCTGCATAAGGGATAGCTGCTCTCATGTCAGTCAATCAATGGTACTCCTTTAAGCATTCAACACAAGACCGAATGGCTGGCAAATCGGTGTAATTCGCAGTAGACCTACGAATGACATAAGGTACAGTTTTCAAAGGAATACTAAAACAGTGCGACGTTAATATTCACTCACTCACTCTCTCAAAGGAATACTGAATTTGCTTATGGGTGAATGATGGTCTTAGACTGGTTTGGAGACATTTGAAGGGATGTTACTTTACAGCCCATATGGTTGAGTGGGTATCATGGGTGGTATGTTCGGGCTGGGGTTTCTGATTTCCCGGTTTTTTCCATTCCCGGGAATGTTGTTCCCGGGATCCCCCAAAATGCATCAAATTTTTTAAAAAAATTAAGAACAAGTTTTTTTTAAAAAAATAATATTAATAATAACTATACAAAATGAGGATACATAATTCCAAAATTAAAACTCCTTTAAATACAGAGCTAAAAAATACAAAACGAATCGAAAGGTGCAGAAAGAAGTATTGCGAAGGAATAAATAATTGTTCTGAAGAAAGAAATGAAAATGAATTCGAGAATACAAAATAATTTACTTAGTTTATAATAAATAAATATGTCACATTAAAAAAATGTGACATACTTATTTATTATAAACTATGTCAAAATTTCATATGCTATCTTTTACTTTGCAGATGCTGTTACAGCACGGATTTTTCATTTTTCAATTTTATCACATACGCAGAGAAAAAATGTTTCCCCAAATTAAAGGTTGTAATTTTTTTTCAAATGAAATTTATCACTTATAGCACTAAAAGCAAGAATTATTCACAACATGGAAAAAATGTTACAATTAAAAATTTTGTTCTTTAAAAGTTTCGAAAAAAAATTACCATGTAAAAATAATTACTAAAACTAATGTTCATTTTCTCACTCTCATGAGTTTGAAAATTAATCAGTCGAAGCCGAAACAATTATTTCACTAATGTTGCTATTGAGAGATAAATATTAATATAAATACATGGAAATTTATTTGCTGCTGAGCGATCACGTATAATTGACGTATATTCGTATAATTGATTTCTTTTATGGAATTGCTATATTATTGTTACATAAAAATAAATATTAATGTAAGATCTCACATGAAAGTTTGGATAAGAAAAATGATGAACAAGAAAAGTTGCGAGAAACTCCAAACAATTTGGGGGTTCATCCCTTCTTCGAATTTCTGATTCAATTAATTAGCTCACGATAAAGAAGAGTGCCAATAAATAAATAAGAAATTAAATAAATAATAGTTTTAAGTATTAGACATTTAATATTTAAATATTTGACATTTAGTATTAGTAGTTTTAAGTATTTAAAATTTACATCCGAGTCAAAAGAGCCACCTCATAGATTATTTAACAGCGTGCCATTCTCGGGTATACCCCAGAAATACAAAAAATTCGGAAATCTTACGTTTTCCCGGGAAAGAAACCCTAGTTCGGACGATGGACATCTCTTGTGATCATTACAACAGTGCTTCTCAAATTTTCGACTCAATGTTCAATCATAATTCTCATCGCCCCACCCTTCCCCCTGCAATAATCTTGTATTGAATGCAATAATAATGTATTTTGACAATAAAGCTGCAATACGACCTTAATTATAAACCGTATAAATTATTAAGATATTTTGTATACAAGTTTGTGTATAATATAAGCACATGGGAGTCAACAGTAATTATTAAACTTGTTCTTAACTTAGTATTGAGAGATTGATTATCAAATACATTGTGCAGTATGTATACATTTATAAGTATAATATATCAGTGTAAAGGTGTATTTTATTTTTCTATTATTTCAAAATGTATTTTGTTTTTCTTAATTTCAGTAAATAAATAATTTTTTAAAAATAATCTTTTATTTTAGTCTTCGATATTCTTTCGCTCTCCACGTAGGGTTAACACGTCCCACCCCCTAGAGTGGCGTGCCCTACAGTTTGAGAACTTTATAGGCAGTTTAAGATGACTGACGACGTTCGGAACCATAATTTTGAAAAAACAAATATTTTTTTTTCATATTTAGTGTCTTTATGGAATACGAAAATATATGAAATCAAATTTAAAAGAAAAATAAAGATTCTATTGCATAAAAGTCTTTCAAGATCAGTATTAACTTATGCATGAGAAACTTGGTCCATGTCTCGAACGAATGAGAACATGGTAAGAATCTACGAAAGGAAGATTTTAAGATTTATTTTTGGAGGAATTCAGGAAAATGTAACATAGAGAAGAAGATCAAATGTAGAGCTTTATTAGTCATATAAAGAAGCTGACATTGTTAACTTCATCAAAATACAATTAATTAAATGGGCAGGTCACGTTATCAAAATGAACGAAGACCACACCACTAAAAAAGTTTGCAATGCTCAACCAATTTGCATACGAAGAAAGGGCAAGCCAAATCTAAGATGGATTGATGGCCTAGAAAAAAATCTCCTAGTCTTAAGGACTAGGAATTGAACACTTGCAGGAAGCAGGCTGGCCGGGAAAAGGCTTCTTGAGAAGGCCAAGGCCCACCCTGGGCTGTCGAGCCACTGAGGAAGGAAGGAAGGAAGTGTCTTTTGAAATAGATATGCATTTAAAATTGTTTTAAGAATAATATTGCAAGGAAAAATGATTTAAATGCAAATTCTTGGCAAAAAAAAAAAAAAATCGAAGAAAACAATTTATTTTCAAAAAATATATATTATTTAAATATAAAAGTAATGAATAATTAAATGATACCATAAATATATAAAATGTGTAATATACAGGGTGTCAAGTTTTAAAATATCCAAAAGTTATAGCTTATTATACGGAACTATTTACCAGGATGTAAAAAACTGTTCATTTGTGGATTGGAAACCTCTCCGAGATCTTTTGGGTCTAGTCCGATCGTCCGCACGTGCGAGCATTTTGCGGTAATCACAGACGGAAAACTTTTCACACTGACTTCATTAGTAAAGATGTGGACACCACAGAAAGAGATGCAGTGCGTACTTTAGTTAACGGAATTTAAATGAGTCACACGTGTACATCGACGTGTTCGAACAGAATAGAATGTCGTTACTGGCTTGCCTAATAGACTTATCAGGACTCCTACAAAATGAATCACGCACACCATCAAAATTCATGAAAACTTAAGGATACTTGCCAGTTTTTAAGGTACTAAAGTTCCCGTCTTCTTTAAAGTTTTGTCCCATTGGTGGATAGATGTTGATGTCGGAGGATCGACATTCCATTCTGTTCGAACACGTCGCTGTACTCGCGTGACTGATTTAAATTCCGTAACCAAAGTATCACTCTACCTTTTATTGTGGCGTCCACATCTGTACTAATGAACTCAGTGTAAAAAGTTTATCGTCCGTGATTGCCAAATAATGTGTACATGTACGGTCAATCGGACTAGACCCAAAATATTTCGGAGGATTTTCCAATTCTCGGATGAACTGTTTGTTACATTCTGTTGAGTAGATCCTTAATGATAAGCCGTTACTTTTATATACTTTAAGACTAGACACCCTGTATTCCCACCCACTAGTAAATCATGATTTTTAACATGCTCTTTACTTTCCCATCATCTAACTGAAGTAAACTTTTTGATATATGAATTGTTAAAAATATATAAACAACAAATAATAAAGTTGGGCTAAGAAATTCTCCCACTCATATTTAAATTTTAAAAAGTAATGAACTTTATATCCTTCCTGTTGAAAACTGTCCTTTTTCGAGTTTTTATGTTAAAGCTGGTTTTCTAAAAACTAATATTAAGAGTAATACATAAGATGATATTCTATTCTCCTTGATAAAAAAAAAGGTATAAGATTATTTGATCGAAAATGGATTGTCGAAAAAGCAGGAAAAGTATTTTTCAAGATTGTGCTTGAAAATATATCTTTTTTCAGAAGAGATACTTCCTTCTCTTTTTTTTTTGGTATAGTACAAAACAAATATATCGAAATTCCGGATCAGATTTAGAATCGTACATTAATCTTTAAAAATTCTTTATAAGCCTAACGATATTTTTTTAAATGCAATTCGGATATATTTGGGGAACAAATTCTTAAATCCCGTTTTCAACTATTGACATAACTCTTCATTCTTTAATAATATAAAGCTATTGAAGATTTTATCTCTTGATGGTTTTATTTAATGATAAAGAAATTTTTTTCAAGCCTTCTAAATGAAATAAATAATCTAGGTTAACGTGTGTTAACCTATATTCTATTTTTATGTCTAATGAAGCATTCGATTAAATTTAGAAGCTTATTTGTGAATCAATTCAAAATTGAATCTAAAGTATGCCAGAAAAATTTCTATATTCGAAACAATGATTTACGTTTTTTAGAATCAAATATTAACTATGCAAAAAAAAAAAAAAAAAACATTTATTGTATTTTGAAAATTTTGAAACTTTGCATAAAAAAATCATAATCATCATTATTATTATTTTTTTGTTTCAAAATATAGCAGAATGAAGTAAATTAATTGATCCCATTTTTTTCAATTTTTGGATTAGTTTTGAAACGTCAACCTTCCATTAATAGAATCCTCCTCGAGAATACTTATCAAGATTGACGCATGGGGGGGGGAGATTAAGATTTCCAGATAGAACATTGTATCTCCCAAAAAAGACCGACCGGCTATTCATCTCTCATGCCTTAGGGATAACACATTTGAGCCGATTCGGAAAATGGCTTTGATATCACCACACCTTTTCTTTCTCCAACATCCAGCCGATCTTTAGTCTCGACGTTCTATAGGAAAGAAGCTTCGGTCAACAGGACCCACTGTTTTGGGCTCCCCTCGCACATGCGGACCACAAACGACTTGAATAAAGAGGAATATTGACTTGTCGGGACAAAGACATACCCTTAGTGTCAATGTGACAAGACGATTTATAGCCCTCCAGATGGTAAATAGATACAGCGTCGGAGTTGGGATCAGACGTGCCTGCCTATTGTCTCCAAGCACCGATGATGTGGGATTAAAGTGAGAAGAGCCGTGTGCAGATCTGTTACGCTCGCCATTCAGAGGTGATTGTGAAGTGTGGAAGTGACCCGCCAAGGGAGATTAAAGGGTCGGTTTGCAAGTTGACGGGGCTCCCGATTCCCTTCAATGTTGGGAATTACTTCGCTCTTGAGTTTTGTTTATCTTCGAAGACGCTCGGTAGAGTTTGCGGGGGCAACCGTACCTTAAGGACCAAGAGAGAGGAACATTGTAAACTTGTGAAAGACGGAGTGCCGAGTCGGCGGAGCAACGGTTGGGATCAACAGACTTGGGGCTAGACCTTTTCTATAGCGAAAGGCTGTGAACTTAAATATTTAATAATGAATATATTGTTTTGTTTATTTAATCTGGAATAAAATGTCTTTTTGGCTAATAACTGTGTTATCCCTCTCGCTACCATGTGATGAAGTAATTTAAAAGGATCGCAACGCCACAGTTTGAACAAGTACAAATTGGAATTTTTTCCATACATTTTTTTATATATTGTTTTAGTTTTGCGAATATACATAAAAATGAATTAATGTCTTCACAAAGGGTGTTTCAGTAGTACTTAAAACAACACAATTCAGAACTGATATTAAAGGTATTTTTTTAATAAATTGTTTATCTGTTTCACGAGATGTCAGAAGTATAACCAAAAATATGTATAAACAAAAAATACAATTACAGTTAATATAATCATGAAAAAAAAATGTTTTGACAAATAATATGGAAGAGACGAATTAACAATAAAAGTAAAGTCTAAAATGGAAAGGAATTTGCGTTGTATATAAACATATTACAATGCACTCAAAGAACTTAATTATTATTTAATAATAAGTAATTTTTTTTATTGCAAAAAAATACTATAGAGAGAGAGACTACATTTACTTCATAGTTTTTTATGGCATTTAGATAGTTTTTTTATAGATATGTTGTTGGTTTTTTTTCATTTCTTCGGAAAACGAAAAATTTATAATCATGTATTAGTTTATATAAATTGTTAAATAGCTTATACGATTTACAAAAGAAAAAATCTTTAACTAAAAGTTATCAGATTCTTTGTCACAAAAAATATACCATTGATAATATATTTTTTGTTACAAAGAAATAATTATAGATGAAAGATGTTCTACACACACATATGAACTAAAGACTTGCAAATTTAGCAATAAAAAAAGTATTCTAAGAAAACAAAAATGACGATTTTTGAGAAGATTTTTGGAAGTACAGTTTATAAGACGTTTTGATATTTTATGCTAAAATATCTCTAAGTAAGCATACGATAAACAATGTATTAATCTTATTATTTAAAAAAGTTATTTTATTTGCATGTAAAATATAGTTTACATACTTTCAGACGCATTTAAAACAATTTGGATAGTTTTAGCCAATGGGAACAAATAATATTTCCTAAAAATATCAAGCACAATTAAATATAATTCAAAATTTAGAAGCGTTAATACTTATTATAGTATTCTAAAAATGAAAAAAAAGTTTCTATGTATGTATGGTAGAATTATTTTTGAAACGACTGCATTGAAAAAAAAACAGTTGTGTCTATATAAATTTAACATGAATATTATAAAAGCAAATTAAAATGTATGTATAGAATACTTACTGTATTTGTTATCAGACATATTTTTTTATTTGGATTTTTTGTGACTTGAAACAATATGTATATTTACATTTTATTTAATTTCAAAGAATGTACTTTAACAAAATGCATCTATTGCGAATTAATGATAATTTCAGTTAGTACTGAAAACGTAGAAAAAAGATAGCAATGTAAGAAAAAAACAAGCCCCTTCATTGCAAGATAACTTTAATTATAACCTTACAAAAAACTGGATAATTATATTGTTTCGTATCAATGATGAAAGTTCTAAACAGTTTTTAATTCCTTACTTGCTTGTCTATATATCGGAAATTATACAGAACTATAGCCCTATCATCATTAAAATTAATGATGGATATACTATACAGGAAAATGAAAAGATCTATGCAGGATCAGAACAATATTTGTGAGAAAATCCTTCGTGTATTATATGCAGATTTGATATGAGAACTATCTCTTTTAACGGTGAAAAATTTTATCCCAAAAAAAGCTTGAACACAAATTCATTTTAAATCTCCCATAGCTTTCTTTCAGGACTCTGAAAAAATTTATTAGACATTCAAGTTTATTAAAACTTCTATAGGCTTCATGATATAGTTTTATGCTAGTTTTATTTTGCTTAGTTTCTTAAGTATTTTAAAGAAAATTATGAGACTTTTTTGTTTGATTATACGTTAGGGTTGGTTCTTATTATATCTTTTTCATCCAATTTCTAGTAAAAACTTGAAAATAAATTTATTAATTACTTTTTTTAATTTATAGTAATAGTTTTATAGAACACAATGAAAGACACAGCAACAGAAAATACATTAAAAAATCTGAAAAAAGATGTAGGTGACCAGTTGTCAAATGTGATGAAATCGAACAAAAATGAAAAACTTTGTATTTCATATATTACTATATATTTAACTCAAGTTACACAGCAATTTTACGAAAAATAAGCATAGAAAATGTTTTAGTAACACATTAATCATTCCTTACAACGTAAAATAATAAACTTTTATACATATTCTAAGAAATTCTGCTTAGAATTCACGTTAAAAGTTGTCACTTTAGGGTTAAAAAGTATCATTTATTGCTCAGATATTATCTATTTCCAAGTCAAGACCAAACTGATAAGAAGCATTACTAAGATGTGTAACGCAAAACTTATAGTGTCTCGTGGCTTTTCTAAGAATTTTATTGTTTCTTACTTTTAGAATATAAGGGTAGAGCTTTGAAACTGTATTAAATAACAGAATTCTTGTAAAATAGAAGCATACAAGTTCGGGAAATTAGCTATCGTGATACATTATATAATGTTCTTAATCTAGTTTCATAAGCATTAAATTTTTGGATATCTTTGAACATTCCCCCCCCCCAAAGACACTTTTTTTTACGTATATTTGACTTTATATTTTATAACACAGTAAAATTCTGAATGTAAAAATAGAAAACTTGCTTTTTATACAATAAAATGTAGATTTTTAAAGCTCTGTTCTGGATTTAGAAAGGAAGAGCTATTTTTTCATTTCTCTATAAGGTGTATTCAGTTACTTTAATGATTTTTTTTCAGTTTGATATGTCAGCTGAAATTCAATAAAATGTAAGATTTTGTGTGTGTGTGTGTGATTAGACTGATCCAGAAATTTTATTGAAACAATAAAAGTCACGTATATAAACAGAGTCAGAAAATTTCTCGATATTTGTCTCCCTGTACTAAATCAAATAATCTGAATCTCACGTGGTTGAATCTATGCTTCTACTATGATATAATTGGGGTTAACAGTTGAAGCTAAATTTATTGACAATTTTGATGTCTTAATTTGACATGGAAATATTAACTTAGTATTTGTCTTCAAACTATCATTAGAGACTGGGATTTATTCCAGAACCAGAAACTGTATTTCTAAGAATGGTTCTGATTGTAAATAATGCTAGGCGGAATGGTTGGGGGTTACGAGTTCAAAAAATATTTATTTAAAATATTAAATAGACAAAAAATATCTATTTTACAAGCCCTCTATGATTTTTTTCTACTTCACTTTTCCATTGATTCTTAAATTAACACTAAATTTGTATCATAGTACGTCGAGCTTCTGAATTACGATTAAACGATAAGGATTCCTCATGTTCTACTCTTCAGGAACAATTTGAGATCTTATAAGTTTCTTTGTATGCAATTTGCTTATTTTACATGATTGTTTAATAGAGAACATCGGAATAAATAGAGAGACTTGAACGTGCGAAGGAATTATGGCCAATCACAGACCATCTCTTGTTGTTGTTACGAATGCCACCTGATCTGCAAAGGCCACATCAATGCCCACGAAATTCATCAAGGTAAAGGGTTAAGTGACGCCTGTCGTTAGTTAGCTTTGAGAACCATACAGGTGACAAAACGATTTAGCTCGGTTTCACCCCAATTTTAAGGGAGAACACCCTGAGGGTGGTCAGGGGCCTCCCAAATCTCTTCAGCAGTTATATAGCAGTTAATCCATTTCCACCCAAAAATTTATTAGGCTATCAAGTGCATCGATTGCGGTTTTGATACTCTGTTTAAGGTATCCGACTACGTTCGGAATCTTGATTTTGCAAAAGCTTATAAATGGATAATATTTATGATATTTAGTGTCACTTAGATTAGAAAATGTATATAAAATTGTGATAAGAATAGTATTACAATAAAAAATTATTTAAGTACAATATTTTGGCAAAAAATGAACATAAAATGACCCATTTTCAAAATATTCTCCATTTGTGAAAAATGCTTCTATTATAATAATTTTTAGCCTGTATATAGCTCAGACATCTGTACAGAGGCTCAACTAGAACTTTTGAAATATATAACTTAGAAAATGGTTTATCCATATTTTACGACAACAAACGGGAGCAATTGTAAGAAAAAAACAGCGATAATTATTTCAATAGGTTGTAACTCTGAAAATAATATGCATTTTTCAAAAATCATTGTTGAGCCTCTGTACAGAGATCTGAGCTATATACAGGCAAAATATTATTATAATAGAAGCATTTTTCACAAAAGGAGAACATTTTGAAAAAAAGTTATTCTAAGTTAATTTTTTGCCAAAATATTATATTTAAATAATTTTTTTTGTTAAAATGTCCTTAAAAGAATTTTATACATATATTCTAATCTAACTGACACTAAATATGAAAATTTTCCATTTATGTACTTTTTTAAAATCACGGTTCCGAATGTAGTCGGATACTTTAAGCTTCGTCTAAGATTTCTGCTTTTGCACAAACAGTGCGTAGTTTTAAACTTTTCATACCATTGCTAGATAAATTTTGTAATTAAAAGCTCTTTTCCGAATCCTGATCAAAAAGGTTGTTGCACAGCAGTTGTGGATTCCATTTTTCTAAACTTAAGGACACAAACAGACTTCTTCATTGCAGACACTGCCATTTTGATTGAATAGTTACAGGACACACCCCCACTACTGTTTACATCACTTCTATCAAGGGCTGCACATCAACTTTAACCTTTTATCTACCGACGGTACTTATAAGTATCTCTCATTTCATAATTACGCAGAATAACCATTTTTACAAATATTCTGACGATACTTAGCAGGAATATTCTTTCAAATCCACTCTTCTAAGGTATATGGCAGCACGGGTTCTATGATGAGTATTTTAGCAGAAAAAGCGAATAGTTTTAGAGCAGAAACTGCGTTTTCAGCGGATTTTCTAAGATTATCATTTTTGTTCCAAAAAAGTAGTTAATGTCAAAAGTTATTATTATTTTTTTTTTGCATGTTAATGAAGAAACGATTTGACTATTTATTTTAAGTGACATTGAATTTAATTAATTTACAGTTGAATATCTTTAATTAATTTAACTGATTAATTTCCTAAATTTGAGTATTTTTTTATGTACATTCCTTAATTTTCAATGTAGGGATTCAAAAAAAATATTGCATGAAAAATCTGCAGTCAATCATAATGCGGTAGATAAAAGGGTTAAAAGTAAGTCTAACTTATGGTTCGCTGAGAGGCAGTGTCTGTCTTTGACTATTACTATATATACTATATATACCCTCCAGCCAAAAATTACTAGATACTTTGGATCACTTAAAATTTTGTTCTAATTTTTGGAAAACAATTTGATGAAATTATTTATACCTTTGAGAAGGCTAAGAATAGGCTTAAATCTTCCCTTTCCAGTGAAGTTTTAGTGATTTGAACAATTCGACGACTACCGACGAGTTGAAAAAGGAAAATAATCTTTTCGACTTTTTGCATCACAAAAAATTGAAAATAAGTGTTATATCCAATAAATTATTTTTACTGCTTGAATGAAATATATAACACTTATACTAAAAAAGAAGAGTAACCATTTTTTAAAAAGGAATCTACGTTTTTTCGGAAGTGTTTTGCTTATAACATCCATAATTTGCAATCGAATTTCACAAAATTTATGCCACTATTACAAGAAAAATATTGTACTAAAATTTAAAATGAAAAGTATCGATATTCAACGTGAAGTAAATATTTAAAGAACGTAATTTTTTACAGCACTTCAATAAAAGATTTCATTGCATTTTGTCTTAATTTTGTGTAGTTAAGAGAAAATATTAGGTTACTCAAATAAAAAAAATCAGTTCAATGTATGAAATTGCAGACAGGCATAAATAATACCATATTTTTGTTATTCTGTAAGAGTAGCTGGATGATGAAAAAGTTTTCCACAAAGTGTTATTTTTCTATCATAAAACACAAAAATCGTTAAATTGATAACATGAAATTTTTACTAATTTTCTAAGTATATTAAAATGTTAGTATATTTGTATGTTAGTAAATTAAATATAAATGGCATTTTACATACCCACTGCTTTACGATTAAAAATAATACTTGGTTGAAATCTCCTTGCCAGCTACTATTAAAGAGAAATATAGAAATAGGGTTGCCTACATCGTATGTATCTTCTAAAATTTGTTATTCTACTGGTTCTTTTTATGTTAGTTCCCCTATATTATTTACATTTTTTATTTCTTAAACTATTTAAATATTACATTAAGCAAATTTTTAAGCTCTAAATTTTTTAAAAAGAATCATTCAACAATAAATACAGATTTCCCCAAAATCAGAGCAATGAATTGCATGTTTAGAATTTAAACAAATATAAGAATCACTATTTTCCCTTTTAGAAAGAAAATTTAAACGTTAAAGTTAGAGTTGATTTATAAACAATTAATTTATATGAGAATGAATACTGTACTTTGAAAAACTTATTTAAGTTATCTTTTAAATCCCGTATGTAGCAAACGTAGAAAAAGCAAGTTTATTGCATTGAGGAAGTCGAAGTTTTATATTAGATTGATTGAACGAGTTTTGAAATTTTTTTTTTCTACAAAAGATAGACTTTGCTTTAAAATTCTAAATAAGATCTGCAATTTAGACTTCGTCAGCATAAGGAGGATAACACGTAAGTAGTACAATTGAAAATAGGAAAGAATCTCTAGGAATTCTCGGGAAAGAGTCATCAGTATGTACAGTGGACCACAAAAGTGTTCGTACACTTGAAAATTTGTAGAAAATTTTTAAAGTTTTCACAAATAATATATATCAGAATTGCAATTTTTTGTTATATCTGTAATTTTTTCTTAATGAAATAACATAACCAATTTTTAAAACATAATATAATTATTTAAAAAAATAATAATCAAAAAATTACGAACAAATTACGCCACAAAAGTCATTGTATACTTCCAAAAAATCTCAACATAGCTTTAAATATTGTATTTTTTTCATAATTTAATTCTAAGTAGGATATATTTTAGCGTTCACAATAACTTTTAAACATCTTGGTATAGATTTCATCAGTTTTTTTTGTAATTTTTGCATCGATGTTTCTCCATTCTTTTGTGATTGTTTTTACTTCACATTTTGCTTTTCATCTGTCATGTTTTCTTTCTTTTTTTAATCAAACTCTCACGAAATATGTTCTATTAGGCTTCAGTTGATTTAGGAGTTTTTTTAGAATTATAGACGACTTCATTTTTTTAAACACGATAATGACATCAAGTGCAGTGTACGCCGTTAGTGTCTCTATAGCTGTATCAAATTCTGAAGAAACCTCCTAAATCAGCTGATTTAATCCTAGTAGAACATATTTCGTGAGAATTAAAAAGAGAAATCATGGCATATAAAAAACAAAATGTGAAGTAAAAACAATAATCACAGAAGAATTGAGGAACATCGATGCAAAATACCAAACAACTGATGAAATCTATACCGAGATGTTTGAAAGTTATTGTGAACGCTAAAATATACCTTACTAAGTATTAAATTAAGAAAAAAAAATACAATATTTAAAGCTATGTTGAGATTTCTTTGAAGTATACGACTTTTGTGGCGTAATTTTTTAGTATTTTTATATTATAATTTTTAAAAATAGTAGCTATATATTATGTTTTAAAAATTGGTTATGTTATTCCATTAAGAACAAGTTGCAGATATCATACAAAAAATTACAATTCTAATATGTGGATTGTTATTCGTCGAAAACATTAAATTTTATAGAAAATTGCAAGTGTACTAACACTTTTGTAACCCACTGTTAGTCTTACCAGAGAAAGATCTTTCCTGCTTTCCAGTCGTAAATCATATTCTTATAGAAATTAAGAAAGAAGTGTTTTTCACGCTATATTACTGCCTAAAACATTCATAGAATATTTTGTAAATATTCTGATTTAAACAAATGATAACTGAAAGAACTTTATTTATAGCCATCTATAAATTTAACGTAACACAGTGTTTTAAATTCTTCTCTCATTAACATTACTATCTAAAAATTATCAAAATTTGAATGATTTACCTCAACTTTTGTAAAGATGTCCAACTGCTTTAAAACAGAGGTAAAAGCTTGGAAAACACAACAATTTTATTGTGTTTTTTTTTTCATATTCCCAATCCTATATGATCGTATTCGTCGAACTGTTCCAAAACCTTTTAAAGTGGCAAACGATAAATATCACAAGCACGATGAAATGAGTTTTTGTTGGTTTTACCTGAAGCCGCTTCAGCAGCATAGCGGTCAGCGAGCTCCTTTTATAATTCCTTCAATCGTTTTTATATTTAGTAAAATATATTAATAGTTGTTTAGAAAGTTCATTATTATCTTCCGAACAACATTAATCATTACTCTAAATGTACCTTCAATCAAATATAATTGCTAATCACGTTATTATAACAAAAATTGAAGTATAATTTGGATACTTTTATCAGTAAACACAACATCGAGTAGCTGAATGTAGCGACTTTTAATATTCACTCACTCAGTAAACAACATTTGATTTCGACATAAATGATAATAGTAGTTAAAAAAAACTAGATTTCATTTGAATTTTAAGTACATACCTTTTCAAATTAAAATCATAATAGAATAATAGAGAGCATCTAATAAAATACCATTTCTGAATCCACCTTTAAATTTCTTATACACAAATTTTATCTTTAGAAGAGAAAAATCACAATGGAACACATCGGATGGAACTCAGAAGTACTGGAAAAGCAGTGCATTGTACAATCAGAAAAACTCCTCTATAAATACTTCAAAAAATAGAATTTGAATAAACTTTCTTTTCTCCAATTCTCTGCTAAGAAAACAAAAACTTTGCAATTTCATCAGCTATTCAAAAGAGAGAAACTTAGTAGAAAAAAAAAGTAAGAGACGTAAAATACATAAGGTTTTATATACTGTTCTTTAATCAATAAGTAAAAATGCCACAATGTCTTAAAATAAAAGTTTATGCATTCAAGTTTATTATATTTCGGCGGTTAAAAAAAACAGTTTTCTTTAGTTGAAATATCTTTTCTGATTCAGAAATTAAAATTTCACTTCGTATTAAATTCGGTTATTTCTCTAAAGGAAAAATCTCTATTAATAGTAACAGGGAATTGAAATTAGAAGATTAATTTATAACAAATCGGACATTACGTTCTTTTATTACATATGTGAGCAAGGGATTCTTTTTAAATGGGACATAGTTATTACAGATTCAGTAATAAATTTTATAGATCATATTTATACCATGTATTTCTAAAATTACTCCTATATTTTACACAAAGTTGATTTAGTGTGTCTTTCTAAGAAATAGAATAATTTAATGATGTTCTATTTCACATTGTTTAATTACACTTTACCTAATATGTTACAAATATTGTTTATAAAAATACTGTTAAAAGTCAAAACTACTCGAAAATTTTTACGATCCTATTACCATAAATAGAATTATACCTGCATGTTTGTTACAAATTGCAAATTTTCTATGAACTATGTTCTGGTTTTTTTACTTAAATTACATGTTTTTGAAATATATATTAAAAGCATTTTTTTCTAAAAGAATATGGCGATGTAAAGATTATTCAGAAATTTAAAAAAAAACCTTTTCATTAAAAATAGAATGATATTATTAAATACCTTTCAAAGCTTAAATTTTTTATCATTACCTTATTTCTCAAAACATTTCCAGCGTTTAATTCAGGTAGCATCAGTTATATCTTTTTGCTTACTATTTTATTTGATTCTGTAAGCTTTCGTTATGTTTTTCAAAGTATTATTATTTTGATGAAGATACTCGGCAAAAACAATAAATATGTATTGGAATTTAAGAAATATTGAAGAAAATATATCAATTTAAATTTAAAGAAGGAAGAGTTCCTTTGTTCTTTTAGTCCAGTTAAAAAGTTTTCGTTTTCTCTCTTTTGATGCCTTCTAAATTAAAGTTTACATTGAATAAATCAATAATTATATGTTAGATTGGTTGATTGTTGATTTATAAAAGCAAAGAGTAAGTTGAAAATCTTGTTCAGTTTATATTTCTTCAAATAATTTCTCAAATAGAATTTGAAAGTAGTTTATTTATTGTTTAAATATATTGTTTCACTACCTTGTTTATATTATGATAAAAATATTTTAAGAAAATAAAATACATTATTTCTAAAAATTTTAAGGAATATGTTCTGATATTGACAATCTAGGAATAATCAGAGAGTAAAGTCAATGATCTTAAATTTGACACCCAAGCTATAGAATTGCTGAGAGTATTGAGAAAAAAAACCAGAATTGAATCAAAATAATTATATTAGTAGCTTAATGATGAAAAATCGATACTATATTTAAATCAAAAGAGAGAATATTTGAATTTTTAATTGAAATTTAAAAGTGAAGAAATTCGAAGAAATAAACTAGATAATATTTTCTTCTTACTCTTTGCTTTCGTAAACGACCATTTTCTAAAAGAGATTTTTTTTAAAAAAATTTATACAATAGAGAATACATATTTGGAAAATATTTCTTTGTAAAAAAATATATTTAAACTATTGTTAAGTTCACGTTGTTAGGAAGAATACGGGCTCTCAAATTGAAGTTTGTGTGTGCGTGTCAGTTACATCCTTAAAGCTAAAAATAAATAAAGCACAAATACCTGATTTTTAAGTGAATATGTAAAGCTAAAAATCTATTTAATTCTACAACACAGGAAAAATATATGGAACATATTTTATATTGAAAAATATAATTGCGTAATATAAACTTGTATACTCTGTATTTGATGTGCTAGAGAAAAATATTAGGTTTGATGCATATTGAAATTTGGGAAAGGTATGCTGGTCTTAGGTTTTACTCCTTATTTTATTGATAAGTTTAAGTTTTATAATTAATATTTAATTTGGCCGCAATTTTCTGAATCATTTGATAGAGATTACATGAAGTGATAAATATGTATTGAAAAACCTAAAATGTTGTAATATTTTATGAAAATTACAAATACCTAATGTATATTGAGAAGACCAGTGGCTGAGTGGTAGCTTATCCTGCTTCCACGCCACAGGTCCGGGGTTCAAACCCAGGACTGGGTTAAGTCGATTCAGCTATTCTTTCTTTCAATGGGTCAATAAATGAGTACAAAGCTTGCCTGGGAACTAAACACTGGGTCCTTCGCTTCAGACTGACCATCTAAACGGAGCATCTGTTCCTGCACCTCAGTGTCCAAGGTCATGAAAACTGAGATAGGCACAGTAGGTCTTGGCCTTCTATGGGAAGTTTTCACCCTGAGAAGAAAAAAGAAATGTGCATTGAAAATATTCCTTGTTTAGCAATTATATAATAAGTAATTTATTTTCAGCATAGGTCACATATATATTAGTATCATTCTTATTATTTTTAATAAAATAGTAATACGAAATATCAGAGTTAAGGCATAATTAATTATGGCGTATTTTTATAGTGAATGTAATATATATTTTAATGTCTTTAATAATAATAAATTGAAATTAATTAAATAAAAATTTATCGATTTATTTTATAAACAACTTACAGATTGCCTTATTATATAGTTGAAGTATCATACATAAAACAGTTAAATGTTACTCATTCTGAACAATAGAGTTTCAAACATTTTCTAGAAAGTTTCAGATCAAAAATTTAAAAATAAAAGATATTTTTACACAATTCTTTTCATTGATTTTGAAGATGATATATTTTTGTCACTTATTATGTAATGGATATTAATAAAATTACTAAATATTTATTATAAGCCTTTGCTTTTTACTTCTTTCGTTTCAAAAATAATTAAAACTTCATTAAAAATATTAGTGAAATGTTTCCGGACAAAAATGTAAAAAAATATTCCGACACTTTTGAATGTAATGTTTCATACCATTTTATAAAATGTAATATAACCGAAAACTTTTGTTTTTACAAGAAATATATATGTGTTTATAAACTAAGATCTTGCCATAATTGGGAACAGTAATTCAATAAGCTTCTGTACAACTACTTAAAATATATATATATTTTTATGGATTATATATTTTTTATAGCCAATCACATAAATTATGACTATTTTTTTATAAATAAGTTTTATGAAATCTTATTGTCAGTTCAGTTTGCAGCAGGGGGCAAAATCCCCGCATCGTTTCTGTAATGAATCAACGGTTCCTAATCTTTGATTATTAACATTTCACATCTCTAAGGACTGGTCAACGATTCAATCTTAACAAAAGGTCAAGAGAACAAAGGATTTCACGGGATGTTTAATCTAAACTCAACAGATATTGCGGGATCTCAGTTCCATTGAAGTTCTATTCTTAGTATTTATAAAAAAATAGCTTTCTTTTTTTAGTAAATATTTTTATAAGCGGATTTTACTCACGCCTTACTTTCTATGCTATTTTTAAGGATTTTTATAAGTATTCTATTTAATGGGGTTAAATATCTTTTTCTATACATGTAATCTACCTGAATATATAATCTTTATAAAATAATATCTTTTTCTCTATATATCTTTATTTATAATATTCTTTCTCTCTTTCTTTATATATACATAATCAATAATCAAATAATGAATTGTTATAAATCTAATTTAAAACTTAACAATCTAGAAGTATGTATGCATTAGTTTCCGGATTAGAATCGCTTAATTTTAACTTAAAAATTTCTAAATATACCTTTTTAAATGAATTAAGGAAAGTTATTTTCTGCCTAAATGAAAAGTTGCTTGAGAGTAAATTTATACATAGTACTTTTTGTTGTTGTTATTTTTTTTAGTGATTAATTGTTTTGGCTATATAAAAGCTCTAAGCTTGATCACTTTGTTCAGCTGATGGTTGCTTTACACATATGAAAGCTTACATTATAAATTTCATTTATTTACATTTTGAATTTTTCTGTAAGTATTATTTTTAACATTGCATGCATAATATTTTGATACTTTTAAAATCATTAGATACATTTTTTACTATTTTCGTTTATTTTTATATTCCTTGTATTTTACTTTTTTTGGGGGGAGGGGATATTTTTAAATATGTGCGAAGTCTCACGGAAAGATTATTGGCACCAATGAGCTGGTTTAATACCACTTCTTGGCTCTAAGCCTGAAATTGTAATTAAAAATTTGATAGGTTCCCAATCTTCTTTTGATTTGAAGTTCTTATAATTTTGTTAAAAAATATTTCATTTTATATGCGTAAAATTAAGATATGTACTAAAATGTATGAACACACTCTTATATATATGTATATATTATCTTCATAAATGTGTGCATGTGTTTTTGTTTTCAAAATATCATATTCTTATGGTCACATTTTGCGGAAATGAAAATATTTCAATTTGAATAGGCGTTAGTCACAGTAGTAATACCAATAGTTTGTTTGAACCTCATTTTAAATTTCTAAAAATATATAGTGTCCTTTCATTTTAAAGAAACTTAAGGAAAATGATAGCTTTATAAATAAAGTTTCCTTTCAAAAATCGTTAAAAAAATTGTATTCTACAATAAATAAGTCTCCTTGAAAATCAAAATATTTAATACTTATTGCAGATTTTTCAGCTAAATTGTTTGCCTAAATGGTTATAAAAATACGAGTTATTATTTTTTGAAAGAACTTGAATGTGAGATATGAGTAGAATTCTCTCAGAAATGCATTCAAAGGGAATTAAGTATCATTTACCTTTTAATTGTTACAAGTAAAATATTTTTACTAAGGAGGCATGGTATGATTTACGCAATTTTTTTTTAATTTAAAGATATTCAATAACTTTTTCAGGGCCTCTTATGTGTGTATACTATGTAAAATAGATTTTGTGCTCGAAATTTCATAAAAGGTTAGCCATTTAATTTTTTAAGGAAAAAACTTAAAATTTGGGAAGTGATTTTAAAATGCTACTCCTCCTCCTACAAAAATTCACGTACATGCATGAAATTTGATTTACTAGTACGGCAAAATATGTATAACAAAAGTTGATATTGATTTTGCGATAACATGATTGGTATTTGTGCAATACTTCTTTTTATGAATGCTTATTGAAAATTCCTTAAAAATTGTATAAATTCTGAGTTCAATTATTTTTAAATAAATAAGTATTGTTTTGAGCATACCAACTTTTTCTACGTGTACTATTAACAACGGGTAAGAAAAAAATCAAAGCATTAGGTGCAATAGAAAAAAAGCCTTAGCATTGTAAATGAAGACAAAATAGTTATTTTATCTTTCTGAGATGAGTCAGTTTAAAGTTTTGATTTTCCATAGAGATGTGAATAAAAACGAACATAAAAGATATCATAATTCTGCATTTTTTATGTTTACTGCTTTTAAATTTTGTGAGGTTATAGAAAAGTGTATAAAGGATAACTTAGACTAAAAAATTAGATTTGATTTTTTGACCAATTTTTGTCAATTGAATCGTACTGTGTCCTCTTAAAAAAATTAGTAATTTTATATTTGTTAGAACTATTGGCGACACAGATCATGTAATTTTGAAACACGATCAAGTGACAACACTACAGTTCACATCCCCTTCCTCAAACTTCTCCTCCACACCAACTGGGAGACTGAGTACCAACAGATTTTATGTGCCACAGTCCTTCTACACAACGGGTCTTCAATGACAATAGATTTTAAACCTGCAACTCAACAACGTTTGCGACGTGTTCGTGACCACATTTTTTTTTGTTAAAAGAAACAATATTAGAAACATTTAACTCAAATATGAACAGATAAAAAATAAGAACTTAATAAGTTTAAATCGATGTATATGTTGAATTCTTTTACTTTATATTTTATAAATGCAATGTCAATACAAGGCCCATTGGTCGAGTGGTAGTGTATCGTGCTTCTACGCCACATGTCTGAGGTTTTAACCCTTTATCTACCACCTTATGATTTACTGCAGTTTTTTTATGCAATATTTTTTTTTGAATCACTACATTGAAAATTAAGGTATATACATAAACAAAATACTCAACTTTGGGAAGTTTAATCCGTCCGAGCTGATTAATTAATTAAAGATATTCAACTGTAAAATTAACTATGTACACTGTTCACTTAAAATAAACAGTCAAATCGTTTTCTAAGGTCTACATTAACATACAAAAAATTTAAACCCTTACCTTTTGACATTAACTATTTTTCGGGAAAAAAATGACAATCTTCGCAATCCGCTGAAAACGCAATTTCTGCTATAAAACTATTCGCCTTCCCCACTAAAATAATTATCATTGAACCCGTGCGGCTATATATCTTGGAAGAGGGGATTTCAGAAAATATTTCTGCTAAGTTTCGTCAGAGTATTCGTAAAAATGGTTATTCTATGTAATTTTAAAGTGAGTAGTACTTATAAGTACCGTCGATAGATAAAGGGTTAACCCCGGGCTAGGAAAGGTCGACTGAGTCTTTCATCCTGTCAGTTTGTCGATAAATGAGTACCAAGCTTGCTTGGGAACTAAATACTGGTGGTTTTCTCGTCAAACTGAGCACCTGACTGAAACATTTGTTCATGCACCTCAGCATCTAGTGTCTCGAAAACTGAGATGGGCACAGTAGGCCTTGACCTGTCATGGGCTGTTGCAGGTAATGTCATTATAGAACTTTAAAAATCTCTCCAAAAAGAATAAATTCTATGAAGGAGTTAAGATTATATCATAATTTTCGGAATCCAATTACTCAAGTTAACCCAATATGAAGATTTATTAAAGTACCGTACTACTATCGTATAAGATTCTTAAGCGCTTGATTTTTACAAAGAGAGACTGTTTCATTACATAAACACCGGAAAAACTTCTTTTAAACTTAGGTATAGATTTCTATAAATATAAATCACAATTTATTTTGATCCCTTATCTTTGAACCTTAAAAACTTGTTAATTATAAGATTTCAGGGAGATTTAATTTTAATTTTTAAGAATGTGTAAAAAAAAAAGGTAATTTCAATTATTCTTTTACAATTGCTATCTAATTAAACTTTAAAACATTATCAATTACAGTCCAGTATTCCATGTGTCAAAAGGTGATACGGTAAACTACACGTGGCTGAAAATTTGAAATGATAAACATTATTCAATGAACGATGAGAAAAGAAAAAGAATCTTTTCCTGTCACCTCTCATCTTTGAAAAGAAGAACACGCAAAGCAAAACCGTAATGATAATGTCATTCTGGAATTAACTAAATAAAGAAATGACTTTTTTTAATATTCCTTTCTGACTTGAATGAGTTGCTCAGTTTTCTTTAAAAAAATAAAACATAATTAATGATGTTTCATTCAGATGAACTTGCAAGTGAAGAATAATTATAAGACTTTCACATTTGGTATTAATGAGATGAGTAAAAATCTTTTTTCTCTAATGCAAGTTATTGATTTAGTTTTAGTCGGACTTCAAACATCACGTTTTTTTTTGTTTCTTTTTTGTTAACATGAAATAGGTTCGTATGAAGACAAATGCGATTGAATATGTACGCAATTTATGTTACATTTTCTTTTATGCTATATTTGCCCTCCCCCTTATTTTTTTAAAAGATTTCAATAAATTTTTTAAGTAAAAGAATAAATTAAAAAAAAAATGTTAGTTCAACCGTTATTTTATTATATTTTTTGTTGTTGTTGCTGCTAACTTCATGTCTAGCTGAGATAGATAATGTCCATGATATCGTTCACTCTTAGAAAGTCAATAACCATCAGTGAGTGCTCATATAGATTCTGTAATTATAATTTTTAATAATAAAGAGTTATTCATAACTCCTTACCGGGTTTCGAAGCACTATTGTAAAAAAAAAACTAAGTCGAATACAGCAAAAAAGAACATTTGAAAGAACAAAGAATCATTTCAAGTTTTCTTTACATACTATACAGGTGTTCTTTGTGGGAAACCTTGGTTGCATGGTGGCCGTGGTAACCTAGTGGTCAAGGTAACAGACTCGTGGCCGGGGTGTCATGAGTTCGAGCCTAGTACCGCTGAAGTCCCAAGGTGCAGGGGAGCGATGCACGTTAAATCAGTCGAGAACTCAAACATTCTCCCGTTGGTGTGGTGTGATAGTTAGGAGAGGGGATGTCAACTCTCGTGCCGTCATCGTCACTTGGCCATGGTTCAAAATTATGAGGTTCGTTGCCAAAAGCCTCCGAGTAACTGAAGAGTGCGATATTAATATTCACTCACTTACTTGGTTACACGGTGATGCAATACAAACATTGAGGTAATAGTCCTGTTTCTGCCCCACTCTGCTCAGGATAACTTGGTTTCTTACATATAACAAAGTTCCCTTACATCCTTTGCTGCGTGATGTTGAATAACTGCATGACAGCATATTGTGTGCTGTCAATAACGTTGATAGTACCACGTTGAATAAAGAGTGGCAGGAACTGTTTTGTTTCATTGATGTATGCTGGGTAACCAAGGTTTCATGCATAGTATAACTGTGAAGTATGTAAATAAAACTTGAAATCTTTCTCTATTTTTTCAAATGTCCTTTTTTGATGTATTCATCTTAGTTTTTTTACTATAGTGCTTCGAATTGTATTTCAAAAAGGAATTGTATTTTAAAAATCGTTTCCTTTAAACGCTAAAAGAGAAGAGAAATAGAATACATTACACTAATTTTAATAACCAGACATTTGTTTTCAGTCAGGGAATTCTTTAAAACTTGGAAATTCTTTATTATAAAATGTGAGGAAGAATATTTTAGAACATCCAGTACATTTCAGTGTAACTTTAAAATGATTCGTGAATGTGTAAAAGTGCATTTTAATTTATCCGAATCTATAATACATCGGTAACCTTAAATAAAATTGTATGACACACACGCAAAGAGAAACTAGAATGAAAAAAAATCATATGAATTTCAAAATTTGTATGTTTCAATGCACTGCATTGATACGAAAAATATTCAAAATTTAATCTCATGACTGCAAGTAAATAAAATCAAAAGGGAAGTCTTGCTACACTTTCAAAGTTTCCAATGTTAAATCTCGTTTATTTAGAATATGTCTTCTAGGAAGGCTATAAGTTTTTGTTTATTTTTCCTAACCCAGAAAACTAAATTAATAAATACTGTCTAGTATATACGATATACACGAAAAAAATCAGCAAAAATCAGTGCCATCATTGTTTGATAAGAAAGTAAATGTTTTCTTGATGACATTTATTTTGCTTAGCGAGAACATTAAGAATTTTACGACTTTAATACCTGTCCTATGAATTATCCTTATAGTTTCTGGCTAAAAATATTCTAACACCTATCCTAAGCGAGTAAAGATTAATGCCTGTAAATAATTTCAATATAATTTCATTTTTATTCTTATTTTTGCTTTCTTTTTAAACAGCCTACAATTTTGAATGTGAAAAATGTTGTTTTTTTTATCAGAATCCAACCCGATGTTAAGAGAAGGAATTTTTTTTTTCTTTTGTAGCTTTTATAAGAAGTTTAGCATTACAACTTTGTTACGGAAAAGTTTATTTTCTAGTTTGGAAAGGATTGAAAAATTAAACGCCTTTAAAAATTGCTAGTTCACTTTGATTATTACCTTAAAAATTTACGATAATTGCGATTATTTAATTCATATTTTCACAAAATACAATCATCATAATTTTTTTAAATTAGAAAGTCATATTTTTTATAAATATAATTCGAGTTTCAAAAAATGTTTAATAGAATGATCTTCCTTTTTAGATACATTCTTTTGGAAAAACAAACCCTCAAACAGCTTAGAACATTATTGCGAAATGGGTCTCAAAATTTTTTATAGCATTACTTTTTAAGAATGCCCAAAATAAAAACATAAAGCCCTTTTCATTGCGTGTGTTGGGTATTTCAATTGATTTAATAATTAATTAAAATAATTTGAAATTTGATTCATAATTAGTTAAAACTTGCCAATAGCTAATAAAGTATTTTGGTGGTCTTTATATAGATATATAAAAGAATATACTACTAGTTCTTTGAAACTCTTAAATCAATTTTTGATATATTTTTTTGATAAATTTAAATTATAATTAAGAATTTTCAAATATGCTATTATATTATGTACAAAAATATAGATAAAAAATATACAAAATTCTACTGTACATAACATGCTTTGAAAAATTTACTTGAATTTATTTAAAATTTGGTTAATTTAATCAATTGTTCGAAAAACGAGTGGTGCGTTTTTATACATATTTTAATCAAAAATGTTCTTTTTCTCTACAGAAGGTTTGGTATAAAATAAAACAATATATATTTTCAATGCAAAATATTTCATGCTTTTACAATAACAGAAAATAAAGAAGACTTATTTTATCAAACAATTCTTTAATAATCAAAATTAAATTGTTTCTTAATCAAAAATAAATAATTTAAAACGTAAATTGTAGTCGTTCTCGACGAGAGAGAGAGATATCATTTAACAGTTTTTAACTGAACTGTATATTAACTGTACACTATGACTTTCTTCAATCGATATTGCAGTAAACATTGCACTGTTTAAATAAATGGTTATCAGATGTAAAATATTTTCAGTTAAATATATCATATGCATAATTTCTAAATTGAAAATTTTTCAAAATCTCCTTTTAATACTCAGTGATGATAATAATAAATTCCTTTTTTTTTCTGCAAAATTATGTGCATTACTTCTTTTGGAACATGCCAAAACCTATTTAAAAGTTCATTTACATCAATAGTTACCATAGCTAATTTTTAAAAACACAAGAAAAATACAATAACGGACAAATATTGATAGGCATAAATTGGTGTAGAAACAAACATATATAAAATTACTTTGAGAGTAATAAGAATCAATAATCATTCAACAATGCCAAAAAAGTCAATTATAAAACAAGTTTACATAACATATTGATTGAATATTAATTCAAACTTACTTCTCAAGCGATTATATGCACTTAAATTTTTAAAAATGTTTAAATATTTTATTGATTGAAGTGAATATTTTTAATATTAATAGGTCTTAACTTACATAATTGCATTATTTTGAATAAGCAAAGTGCAGTTTCTATTGAATAGTAATTATAAATGTCAAAACTACTAATTTTATTTAGAGGTAATGCTAATTAAATAATTTTGATAACTATTAGAAAAGTTTCTTTCAATTCATTGATAAATATTTTAATCAAAAAAATTATGAAAATATGCTTTGAAAATAAATAATTTAGGCTTAGCATTTTAATATAACACATACTTAAACTATGTAATAAAGACTTATAGAAGTATTTTGTGTGTAACATTTTTAAACAGTTAAAGGATAATTTTTATACGTTTTTTCTAAAATTTTAATTTCCAGTCGTTTGTGATACGCCGAAATATATATTCATTGTGTTTAAATATGATTGTCATTCATTTTTTCTAACTATAATTATACTTATTCCTTTAAAACATATTTAAGGTAAAACAATTGATTAGCAATAATATTGAATAACATATTTAGAATTTATAAATCTCTTTATGACATGTATCTAGTTCAATTTCAAATTTGGGTAATGTGTCAGTTAATTATTTGTGATTCGTGTTTCTTATTTTTCTAAATATATGCTCTATCATAAAATAATAATTAACATAAATGAGCACCAGAATAATTTAAATTAGGTCGTGGATGAAGATTCCAAATAGCTACAATGAAGTATTGAAAAATAGGTCCCTTTTTTTTAAATTAAAATTTTAAATGAAATAAAAAAGGAAGTGACTTCAATATTAATATAAAATTATATAAAAAGTTTTACAGAACTTTCCTGCTTTTTAACCCTTTATCTACCGACGGTACTTATAAGTACCACTCACTTTAAAATTACATAGAATAATCACATTTTTATGAATACTCTGACAATATTCTTTTAAATCCATTCTTCCAAGATATATGACAGCACGTTCATGATGAGTTTTTTAGTACCGGCCAGGCTCGGCAGCTTTTTATCTGCTGAGCCTTTTGCCCTGCCGCGTTTCGTTAAATTTGCCAATTCTAATAGGTTTCTGCTATTTACAAAGTGTTTATAATACCGCAGTAAAGGCCTTACTTACCAGTGGACGGCCTTCCCAAAGTTTCTGTGGCGTCTCAAGTTTCTGCCAAAGTATCAAAAGTGAAAAATACGCCAGCACCCGTCGAGTGCGTTACCTTTGTTAGCACCAGAAAAGTGGGCCTTTTGGGGCCGAAACCTAAATCAGCGTCATTTGCCGTAAAGTGCAGCCTAAAATGCCCAGCCAGGGAGCGAACAGCTGAGCTACTACAGTGCTTAAGCCAAAATAAAAGCAGCTCAGTCTGCAGCAAGCAACAGCAGTCAAAAAAAAAAGCTGGTGGTACAAAAAGTGCTGGGACCTCTGGCTCCCAAAAAATGAAAATTGTCGTGGAGCAAAAAAGGAGCTAATGTACTCCAAGTGTTCCTGAAGAGCCAAAAAAATTTACGCATGCGCTGCAAAATGCACAGTACAAAATATTCCTATCGGTCATATTGCAAAATAAAAATGTTCTACCCCAAAAAAAAATCATCCTTTGTAATATGATACGGTCTTTTAAATGCTAACAAAAGGAATCAATTGCTAAATATTTTGGATTACGTTTTAGATGGGAAAAGAAATACAAGTATTATTACCGTATATATATTTTTAACTATTAATACATAGATCAGATAATTTATAAAAGTTCAAAATAAGTCTTTTTGTTATTTTAAATTAAAGTATTTAAAAGGTTGCGAAATGTTTCTAGACCTGCATTTTAGATTCATTAAAACATGCAACACTAATTTGTGATGAAAACAAAAAAGCAGTGTTCCAGCACCTACAGTATTAAGCATCAATATGTTCCACGATGAATTTATTCTGGGTAGCGAAATCTCGTATCGCCAAGTGAAAATGACTTCCTTTTCATATCTATGAAGATTAGAGTGTAAGCGCAAAATCAGGAAGATTTTGTATTACAGCTCTATCAAGAAAGTAACTGATATATGTTATCGTATATTTCTCTGATAGATCTTTAGTATATTTTTGTGCTGATATATGTATTGTACATCACAGAAACAAAGCTATGCATCGCTTCGTGATATGTAAGCACGAAACCCTTTTAGCATAAATACGCGTTCACTTCTGTTTCGTTATTTTCTTTACTTCAGATTCATGCTTCCAAGTTTGGCGAAAATAATCCCGAAACAAGAAATATGCTGAATAATAAAAACGTTGTTTTTGATAAAATATTTACGTCGTTCATCAACTCTTTTTGCTCTAGAATCCTTGTTTTCTGTGATTATGTAAACAGGTTTAAGAGTGGCTACATTTACTTCTCCTTTACTTCATTTGATGAGTCACGTTCGTAAGGAAGAGCACCTCATTTTCGGAATATATATATAAATCGGCTATTTAATTTTCCCAACATTGGTATCTTTTTACTTTCTGTAATGGTAGTGTAATAGAAATGACTCAAATAATTGAGAAAATTAAATTGTTTACGTTTTAATTATTATGATTTTTCTACTGCTTGATCGAACTTTCAAACACCATTATACAACAAGTAATATAAAAAAAAATAAGTCAATCCTTACTCAGGTCAACAAAGAAATTTTTTATTTTAGTTACTTTTTATCAAATAATTACAATTAATATAAATATGTATATACATAGGACAGAATCACAACATTAAGTGGCAATTAATTTTTATTAATTATCATTAAAGTATCGTATTGTCATCCAAAGCAATCGTGTGTATAAAATTTCACTTCAACTGAATGTTTTAAAACGTGAGAAAAAAAACCTTTTAGAGTTTTGACCCAAGTCACTAAAAATGAAGCAAACGTGACTGTATCTGTAATTCTTTAAATAATTAGTTTCAGTCAATTAATTTTAATTAATTATTATTAAACTACTGTATTTTCATCCAAAATAATCGTTTATATAAAATTTCAGCTAAATTGAGCACTTTAAAATGTATTTTATTAACAATTGAAAATTTGAACATGATATAAGGAGATAGTGAGCTAATAGTAGGAATTGAAAAATTGAAAGTTTAATATTAATAATGGGATTCAGATAACGTACCGAAAGTATAGAGAAGAGTCTTTTACACACTGCATGCGTGTTGAAAGGGATATAAATTATTAACACGTGGATGTTGTCTGTAAGATTAATAGTCTTGAATACTAAATGGATGCAGCTGCATTTTGATTTGATGCATATTTATTTTATGCTTTTAAATAAATTAAAATAATCATAATTTATAAAAAGCTTTTTACACACATGAATACATTATTTTTGTCTTGTTTACCTTTCAAAGCTCTTTGTATGGAAGTAGAAATTGTGCGCTTAACTCGTGATCTGGTTTGCTCGTATCACTACCGAAAGCAGACCACAATCGGTTTGTCTGTACGCTGTACGGGTACAAATATTTTCTTCTTTCTATCTTTGATTTGCACATATTTTTCATTCTTATAGTGAGATTATTAGTGCTCGTGTTTTTAAGAGATCCAGTTTGTCCATGGTACTAAAATGTTTCTCATCCGGGAAACTCTTTGTGGTGAAAGCGGATTTTTTTTTTTTTGTTATTTAAGGCAAGAATTTAGATTCTTGCAAATATTGGATAAGGAACAGGGATTGGAAAGACAATGTGCAATTTGTTGCTTGAGAAGAAATGAAAATGGAAAGATAATCCAAAAACGCCGATATTATCTCTGACCCCATTGCAATGTAAAACTGTGAGTATTACACCATACTTCAAATTGTGTGTGCATATATATGCACACACACAAATCCTAAGCCGTATGTGTGAAATAGAAGTACGAACATGAATTTTTTTCAAGTATGAGAAAGATTCTTTTAAGGTATATGAAACATTATTGATAGCATGCAAAATGTACTTAGAAAAGAAAACATTTAGGGGTTTGTGTGTTTCACACAATTATAAAATAAAAATAGAGCAAAAACTTTAAAATTGAAAATTAAAATAAAATTCTTCCACTTTCGCATTCTGTTAAGTATCATGATTAGTTATAAACTATAAAAAATGTGCCCTTTTTTGGAACATATTGGGCAAAAAAACTGACCACGAACGGTATTAAACTTGCATCATTTTTGTAATGACATACATAGTTTCTATTGAATTGTCAACTTCTTTTACTGTAGTAATGTCATTTCTTTTGAAAAGCAAATATTTTAGTATTTTGTTTGTTCAGTAATGCTTTTATTCATAAACTAAACTATATATGTATAAGTACTGCACAAAAGTAGAATTATGGACAAAAATATACTGTAATGACCTTGACAGTTCATGGGATGAACGACCTACGGCTGGACACGAGGGCGGAAGATTCCGATTACATAAAATGATGCCCAATTAAGGATATTTCTTAAGATAATAGTTACAATACATGACATTCGGAAACTATTGTGGTACTTTTATTGAATAAATGTATTGTAGTATTTAGAGAGAGAGAGAAAGAGAAAAAAACAAAAACAAAAAAAAAACAGTCTGGATACAATCTAATAAAGTCGCTTATTGAAATACGTTGTATTCCAGGTCATTAGACTTAAAAGGTTTCTCTCTTTTTATGCAAAATTTTCTATAAAAAGAATTTTAAGATGTGGCAAAATTAACAGTCAAACATATAGATCAGTGGTTCCCAAAGTGGTCTCTACGGAACCAAAGGACCCGAAATTATTCAGGGGGTCCGTGGAAAATTAAAACTGATTTGGGGTCCCTCAACAACGTCAGGGTTTAATGTAAAATAAAATTTTTTGACCATTATTATTTTTTTTTTTGAAATTTTAATAAATAACAATAATTCACTGGGATATTCCCGACTAGGTATAGAACCCTTTTGCGCGTAGACTAATTCAGATCCCAAACACAGATGAATCCATACTAATACAGTAACATCTTACTGGAATGTTCACAAATGAGGGACTTAAACCAAAGTTTGAACAAAGATACCACACATTCTGGTTACAAAAACAGATTCCAATTTTAAATCCTGCACAATATGGGTTATTGTACAGAAGTTGTTAATTACTTTACTGTTTTCCTATTTGGTAGAACGTGGATTCAGTGCCGTTATAAACCTCATCATAAAAAAAGAAAAAAAAAGAAAAGTGCTTAAAAAATAGTGCTTGTGGGGATTTGCAGTTGCTAATCACACAGATTAAGATAGATGTAAGTGCACTCATAACATCTCCTGAAGTTCATCCAAGTCATTGATTTTTTAAAATTTTATCTAAAGAAAAGTTATAATTTTAATAAATTATTCTTAAAAAAAAGTTGTTTTTTTTTAAATTTTATTTTTTTTATACTATGCATTTATGTAGTTTTTTCACTAAGGGGTCCTTGAGAAAATTTTAACTTGAAAAAAGGGGTCCGTGGGCAAGTTTTGATTTGAAGAAGGTGTCCGTGGGCTTTTTGACTATTAAAAGGCTTTCATGGGTTAAAAAAAATTTGGGAACCTCTGATATATTTAAAACCAGGACGTAAAAGAATATAAATATTTCTCCACGAAGCAAAGTAATAAATTTGGAAGCCGTATGCTCTATCACTGTAACGGTTTAGTGATCCACTAGTAAAGAAAATACGAATTTTAAACTCGATTTAAACGAAGACTGTGATGCAAATAATATGGAATTCTTTCTATAAACATCACAACACATGCCTTAAATTTAATAACACTGGATAGTTTGGAAATTAAGAGGAAATTGTTTTTATAATTTTAATGAAATTAATACCTCAAAGAGGATTGTCGCTTGTGCAGATTCTTTCTTATACTGATTCCTCTATTCGTTATTCCCTTCCCTTTTTATAACGCATAACGCGTGTATTGAAAAATTTTGAGACATGGGACTTAAAATACGAAAAAATTTAATTTGTATTCGATCGTTGTTAAATTTAGCATGAATAATTTTTAAAATGTATTTACATCATAAAATTGATGGCTTAAAAAGATTTTCCAATTCTCCTAAAATATTACTTTATTTAAAAAAAAACATTTATATGCAAGCAATTGTGTGATGATGAAGTAAATAATTCTTCAAAGAATATTTAAAAAATGAACAGTCCGAAATTTATATTCATATGTGATTAGAACAAAAATAATTAAAACTACTGTTTTTAGTACAGAATTTCTTGTAACAATTGTTTGTAATTTTCATGTTTTTTTTCGTGAAATTATTTCTTTGATTTTAAGTAATCACTATTGTAATTAATTTCATTCATTTCTTATGAGACTAAATGCTATTTTAAACTACTCGTCTTTTATGTTGGTAAAAATATTTTGTTTTTGCTTTTAGTTTAATCAGTAAAATGCTCAGTTATTTTTCTCTACGTCGAATAAAACATTGATACGATTTCGGACGAAAGAAAATTTTCTGGTACTCCACATTATTTTCCCTTAATTACGATTTACTGAAATACTAATTAAAGTGAACTACTCACCATTAAAGAAGTTCCAAAGTTACGGACTTAAATGTTTTTATTAGAATAAGTATAAAATATATTAAAACCAAAACAAAAATTCCTGTCGATATTAATTAACATAAAGAGTAAGGCATTGAGATAATTTTGTAAGATTGTTTTCTGGAGGAAAAACAGTCTTTAGTAAATCTGAAATATTTATTTTACATTGATGTGCTTTAAAAAAATTCTACATTAATTAACTGATGCTAAAGAAACAAAATGCAAAGATTTTTTTTTAATATATTTGTTAAAATAGGTTTTGTAAATTTTTCACTATGTAGATTCATTGTAATTAAGAATTTGTTAGTTAAATTTTTTTTATTTTCTTAACTATGCTAATTTTTAATACCGTACAATCCTGCGTATAACGCGCACCTATACATTCAAGCTGCATTTTTTTATTTTGAGGAACATTCACCATATAACGAGCACCTATTTTTTTACGAAGGAACCTACAATGTACGTTAACAATGCTATTATATATTAAAGCCAATTGTATTCTAGGTATTATCCAAGGATTTTGAAAAAAAAGTATATTTCTAGAAAAATAACCCTTAAAGTTCATAATGTTTGGCATTTCTTTTAAATAAACAGTATTCCAATCTTTGTAGAAGTTCTTTTATGCACGTATCTTTTTTTATTCTGGAAGCTATCATTTTTATATCCGGCGTATAACGAGCACCCGTAAATTTCCAACTTGTTTTTTGTGTTAAAAGTGCGCATTATACACCGGATTTTACGGTATATATATATATATATATATATTATATAATTGTAGATATTATTAATAGTATCTAAATACTACCAAAGTTTTGAGGAACTTCTTTGATAAAGGACAATTTTGTTTCGTGTTATCTTGGAATGGATTATTTGAATGGCTTTCTGCTCTTTTGATACTATTGTAAATGTTTTTTTCTCATAATAAATAACAATTCTTGATTATATAATTTTCTAGTTTAAAAGTTATTTATCTATATGGACAAACGGGTTATAATTAATTTTTTCAGTGTATATAGCATCTTGCAGCTAGTGCGAATGAGCAGATTGCCGCCAAATGTGATACGTGGACAACAGAAAATATTCTTAAGAAATTTAACAAAAGTATCCACTATGCCGGGAAAACGGAAGATTTAATCAACTCTCCGTTAGGCGAGTGAATCTCTGAGATGCATAGTAAAAATAATTTCGGTGTCGCGACCACACGATGAGCGAGAACTTGTCCCTCCTTCTATCTTTCATCACTCGCACTAGGGTTCGATGCTAAGGACGTCGTCCGCTTCATACTTCGGACAGCAGAGGCCCTTGAATCTGATAGATGCAGCGTGCCCAACAACGTAATTTTTAATGCATTTCCAATTTTTTAAAATTTTGTTCTGATTTTCTGTAACATAGAGTGTAGTTTTCAGCTTTAAGTTAAAATTACCCGAAGCAAGTATTTTACAACTGCATTAAGATGGTTTTTTTTTTTTTTTTTTTTTGCTGAGAGTTGAGATGAATCTGAGAAGTGTCGCACGAAAACACCATCTGAAAAGATGGAAAAGAATAATTTTCTCTTGTCTCTTTCATTATAACTCCGGATTGAAGAAATACCTGATTTACAGAGCCCTGTTCAAGATAAAAAAAAACCCATAGAAACAACACCAAGAACTCTGAAGAGGAAGTAATGTTCTTCTTATTAGGATATAATAAAAATGAGACAATCAAAATTTTGTTGTGTAAAATGTGAAAAATTCAAGTGTAAAAGATCTTTATGAACACATTTGATCTCTTTTGTTTCGGAAATTCCTGCACCAAATTTGGTAACAATCAACTGTCTTGTTTTTGCGGCAGGATGCTGCTTTTGCAGGGAATGCAATATATATTTGCTAGTACTTCATCCATTTGTTTCAGTGGTAGAAATCATATGGATCTAAAATGATTTTATTTTCGTAATATTTACACAATACGATTTGCATTTTGTTTGCAAAACCTCGCTAAAAGAGGGAAAGTATTTCTATTCAAAAAATTAATTTGTAAATATAATCTCATAAATTTAATGCAAGATTTTCAATTTTTGGAGTGTGAACAATATTATCTGTATTACTTGCAGAAACCTTTTCTTCTATTTCGATATCAAGTTTGGAATTCCCATTCTGAAATGGAATTAACATATGTGCCAAGTTCATGACTGACTGTAATGGGTCACACGGAGTTGTGTTGTTTTTGTTTCATGTGCCCCTGGTCCGATTACCTACACCAGGTCCTTGATACCATGTCTCTCTAATAGTTCCACAAGTTCATTCACTCGCTCACTTGACAACTGCCTTACAGACGTGCCAATACAGTCAATGACATAAGTAGGAGAAGTAGAGTTGGAAAAGAACAAGATAAATATATCTTTTCTCTGACGAGGAATTTCAAGTTCCTGATGTGACCACTACGCAGCCTGGCCAATGTAATCAAGGATCATGTATCTACCAACCTCTACCATAGCCTCTGTAGATCATGTATCTACTGACCTCTACCATGGCCTCTGTGGATCATGTATCTATCGACCTCTACCATGGCCTCTGCGGATCATGTATCTACGGACCTCTACCATGGCCTCTGCGGATCAAGTATCTACCGACTGTAAGGATAGACCAGGACGACTTTCAGCTTACCAGTCGTGTCTACACAATGGTAGTGATACGGCAGAAAATTCTTCTAAGATTGGCACTAGGCAAAAATTTTCTGACATTAATTCGGCAGTAGATATCTATATTTAATCCTGTAAATATATTCGTTTGCTAGTTTTTTCTTTTATGATATAGATATAAGTTTATAAAAATTATCGTGTAGGTCATTACAAGTGACTTCTTGGGTCTTATTGATTATAGGTTTTCCACCACTGGTCTAATGAAATAACATCAGTCATAGTCTTCCTTGCACTCGATAGTGCAGTTGCCAAAACGTGAAAGAAGATTAAGGAAAATATGAGACGGATATTATATTTGAGATCAGTGAGGCAAAATATTTATCTTTCTCTCTCTGTCTGTTTATCTCTCTCACATACGCGAGCATTTTGAGGACCTCCAAGTTCAGTTTACATTTCAATATATATAAAGTTTAAAAACAAGAAAACACGTCATACCTCTTACCGTAAAAGTATTTTCAACATTTTATCTGATCTAAGTCCACTTACAATCTGGAAAGCTTTTATTTTTTTAAGAGCTGAAATTTGCTAAAGATATGGTAATTTTTTTTCGTTTTTCTTTATCGTGTCGTGTTACCGCTATGTCAATTTCGATTTCAAGAACAATTCATATGTTTTTTTCGAAAAAGATATGGACTAGATACGTGAAGTAAATATTTTATTTTTCTTTCTTATTTTTCGCAGTCTTCCTTTTGATTTTGATTTATGGCTCTTAAAATAATTTGATTGTTTTGCTGTGGATGGATAACGTGCGAAATAAATTGAGAGAAATGTAGGAAAAAAAAGAAAGACAATTTCTGAATGTTCCAAGTAGAATGTGAAATATTCATTTCACCAAACGGTATTTCAGAAACGATGCTGAGTAAATCACCGTAGTATATAGAGTATCTTAAGTAATTTTTTGCTTTTAATTTGTTCAGAAAAATATGACAATTTTAGTGTTGTGTTTGATTTCTGTTAAAAATGATTTAAATAAAAATGGATTTAAGCCTTTTAATGTTTGAGACTCGATTATTCTTGTCCCAAATTTGTAATCCCCAAATTTGAAACTGACTTTAATAAATATTCATTAAAAATCCTAATAATTGATTTAGATGTGTAATAATTTTGAATTTGGCTTAAGGCATTTTGGTTTATTAAGGTGATATTTTATTTTTATTGTTGCAGTCGTTAAAAGGACGAGGATGCTTCTTGTAACTTAAGTTGCACATTTATGATAATCAAAAACACACACATAAACCAAGCATCTACACCAGTGTTTCTCAAACTGTGGGGCGCGCCTCCCTTGGGGGGCGTGACAACTCTACAAGGGGGGCGCGAGCATATTGAAAAGTCGAGAACAAAAGATTATTTAAAAAAATTTTTAATTTACTGAAAGTAAACAAACAAAATACTTTCTTTTCTGACATAATAAAAAATAAAATACACATTTACACTGATATATTACATTTATAAATATATCAGTGCTACACAATAAATTTTATAATTAATTTAACAATTCTAAGTTAAAAACAAGTTTATTAATTACCAGTGACCCTATGGGTTTGTCATATATATAATTTATAGCAAAAATTAACACTTATCTTGATAATTTTTGTACAGTTTATAATTAAACCTTGACTGTCAATCATAAGTTTCGTGATTCGCTTACCAATGCCAACCGTTTTCCACGTAGGCACGCGTATGTGGTGTATTGGGGTAAGGGGGGAGGAATAAAGGAACAAAAATAATCTGGGATAAGTAAATCCTTCACAAACATTGTTAAGGTCCTTTTATTGCATTCCAAAGTCTTGGTATAATTCTACGGATAGCAGTGTACAGAAAAAAATCGTACTTCGGAAAGACGTATATATACGTCTGGATAAATAAAGGCTTTGGCTTAGCGAGATGTTTATATACACGAGGTGTGCTTAAGAGGTTAAAGTCGTATCGTAGTCTTAGAGTCAAAATATAGTATTATTGAATTCAGTACATTGTTATTGTATGGGGGGCGCGATGAAAATAATGATTGAATATTGGGTCGCGAGTATTGCAACTTTGAGAAGCACTGATCTACACAAAAAGATCAATATACGCGATTTAAAGGACATTTACGAAATCATTACTTGTTCTTTCACGAGATCATAGCCCTTTATACGTTTGGTCAATCTTAAACTGTTAGAATCATATGATCGCCACAGTAAAGAGTTTTCTGATTTTTCTGAATACGTGGGTGATGTAAGATTACATTTAAGCATTTAATAATGATGGAAAAAAACAAAATAGATGAGATGAAAAAATGCTAATACTAATACTAATAATAATGAGAGAAAACTTAGCAAATCAATCATTTAAACCAGGAGTATCCAACCCAAATGACCTTGCGGGCCACGTTGGAAAAACATTATAATCTCGCGGGCCCCACATAAAAATATGTACCTTCATACTGGATTTGGAAACAAAAAAAAATATTTATTGAGTGAAAATTTAAAACAGAATGAATTATTATTATTGTTTTCATTAATTTTCATGTATACAGACATAGATAATATAATAATGTTTTTATAATATAATAATGCAATGTGATCAAATAATGTTTAAAATATTACAGTTGCATTTTCTTGAAAATTACGGTGTTCCTTTTGAATTGGTCTTTCGTTACTCATTGTTAAAATTTGATTGTGCTGTCATTCGCGCAAACGATTAAGTATACGTTGCCTTTTATCTTAACCGTCTTGAATATTTTTTTTAAACTTTAAAAACATCTCTGACTGCCTCTTGCTTTTTGAGCACCCCAAACAGAAAAGGAGGAGGAGAAATGAAAGTCGCACACACAGAGAATCATGTACCATCCATAGTTAAGGATATGCATAATGCAATTTCAAATTTATTAAAAAAGTAATTTATTGTAGAAAAAACAAATGTAACTGTTCGATAAAATATAAATCTATTTTAATCTAAAGGACATTTCTATTATCAAAAGGATTTAATTTAAAATAAGAACAGGTAACAGGCAAATACATTGTACATTTATATATATAAATAAATTTCAAAATGAAAAAACTTTAAAAACCCGATATTTAAAATTTTTTTAAAAAGTGTCGGTGGGCCGCAACTTACGTACTGGCGTGCCGCGTGTTGGACACCCCTTATTTAAACAACCAAATGCTGCAATGTTTAAATTCAGTTTCAAACTCCAATAAAAATTCTTAATATGTGAATTTTGGGGTTCTAAGCCTATAAATATTTAACCCCATTGATAATTCACAGAATATTATACCATCAGCAAATAATGGAATATAGGACCATTTTCCAAAACTTTTATCAGATGTTTTTATTTCTAATATTTTTTAATGCTCATTTGTGCCCCCCTTCAGTTTACATTAATTAAAAAAAAAATGTTATTAAAAAAAGTTTTTTTTTGTTTTTTTTTGTTACCAACTTAAAGATTACTTTTCTTTTATGTATCACCTTATTGGATTGGATACTTCAATCGTAAATTCGATTCCGAAGTGAAGTCCAAAAATAACTCTAAATGATTTCATAAAGCTTGGGATTTATTTACTGTTTTGCTTTTTTTTTAAAACAATAAATTGGATTTTTAGTCAAGGCTATTGAAACTGGTGAAGCTTTCATGAAATAAGAGAAATATAGATCGAATCAGAAAACACCAATTCATCAATACATATGAAATTATGAAATAGACTTTTATTTCTTTTGGATCTCAATAAGATAAGAAGACTTTTTAAAAATTAATTTAGATTATTTATTGATTTTTGAGTAAAACCAATATTTTTCGATATAACATGCAATATAGTTACAATATACAATGCTTTTAGGTTCAGTTGCATTGCCTTGATAATATTATATTTTTTGTATATTTGTCCTATACTTTCACAATCAATTATACCTTAAAAAGGATGAATATACAACGTGTGACACAAAAAAAAATGAGACTAAGTGTGTATCTTGGAAAAAAAGTGGAGTTGGCAACATTTGTTTTGATGACGTCATTCCACGCCTCTCCTCTATCCATGTGGCCAGCTTCACCAGAACCGATCACGTCATTTGGGAGTACTGCATCATTGAGTAAACACGTTCAACTGCATTTTGCCGGAAAAATGTCGAATCAACATCAAGTTTCTTGTGAAACTTAATTCTCCTTGTGATCAAAACATTGCCAAAACTCGTGGTATAAGTGGGCTCCCACTCACATCAGTGGTCAGACTGTTAATCAATACTACTACATTGAAGCACTAAAAAGTCTTCGAGAAAAAACTTGTGAAAATAAAAATTATAGTTTAAAAAAAAATAAAAAAAAAACCCTTTTATAGTTAATCAAATTAAGTTGTAACTTAATCTTTTAGTCGCTAAATCTGGGAAAGGGGATCTGAAATTAGACGCCAGATGCAGAATGGGATCTGAAAATGGGAAATCATTAATCTTGATGATCCTGATCAGAACAATAAAACACAATTATTAAATTATTGTATTGTCTCTGTACTGGACTAGTGAGAAAAATTTCGAATTAATCTGACCTTTTAAATTGGGTAAAAATTGAGCTCAAAGATTTCGTTACATACAAGTGAAGCTTATAAAAGGGTGTTAAAAAAAGGCAGAATTGGGGAGTGATAGATGGCTGTTGCACTAAGACAATACACCCTCTAACAAAGTCCTATTTGTTAAGTTATTTCTAAACAGCAAAAACTTTACTGTGATGGGACATCCTCCTTATTTACCTGTTTTGGCATCACGCGACTTTTTTTTATGTCCTACAATTAAATCTTGCTTAAGGTATCCGACTAGGTTGAAAAAGTGCTTTTTAGGTGTTTGATGTTTGGTGTAGTTTGGATCATTAGGGAAAAAAGAAATTAATTACTGAGGAAGGAGGACTAATACATAAAACTAGAGAGTTGTTAAAGTTCTTTTTATAGCATTTGCTTTATCTAACTAATAAAAATATTTTTTTTTTAAATTCGTTTTTTGAAGAATGAACTTTTTATGATCATTTGTGCACGAAAAACGGGATATCTTCTAAATAATCGAATCAAATGCAAGGAAATTTATAACATATATGGTATGGGCTCTCTTCAGAGTGTAACAAACCGCAGGTTTTAGGACAGCTACATTTAATAACATTTTACAGCTACTTTTAGCTTAGAACATGCAGTAATTTTGATGAAAAATTATGACCATCAAATTTAAATGCGATTAAAATATTTATTTCTTGAAATATTTTTTATCCTGTGGTTTGCGACACTTCAGAGGGATCCAGAAGTATATCAATGACGTTAAAATTGCATAATATGCAATTTATTTTTATTTATCACGTTTTTCTTAACTTTAAAAAAATTTTTTTTTGCTAAATTTTCTTAAAAATAATTTTTTTTTTAAAAAAAAGGGTGATACATGTTAGTTATTTATTAGTTATAAGCCTATTTATGTTCTTTAAAACAATAAAATTATTCAGAAAATCAATTTTTGAAAAATTTATCTCCGAACCTAGTCCGATACCTTAAAGGGAACTTTCTTTACCTCAGTTGAAGAGGTTTAGGCAAAAAACGGAGTATCTTCTGCAGAGCCTTCCAAAAACCTCGTTCCAAAGAACTGTTACCAACAATGACAGCAACCGAATTCAGAAGTGTTTGAATGATGAAGGGAACTACTTCGAAGGTTATATTGTTACAGAGAACTTATTCTGTACGTACAATGATTTATTGGACCAGTCTCGTTTTTTTTGTATCACACCTCTTACAATTAGAAGTATAACATTCAAAGGTATTGATGAATAGTATTAAGCATTTTTTAAGGATTTTTAGCATATGTCAGATAAAAATATATTTTTACTTGTTATTGTTTTCTTATCAATTCAATTTTTCTTGAACTCCTCTCACATTCTGCACATTACACGAAGGCATTTTAAATACTCTTTGTTATTATTATTTTAAAAACGTATATCATCTTAAAAATTTACAACAAAATGACTTTGAAAATGTTCATATATTTACTTCTGAAGCAGTTTCTTTTTTTTAAAAAAAAATCAATGAAACTTCTACAAAAAATAAACATTTTGACAGAATTTTTTTAAATTTTTTTTATCGAATCTAAATGTAGTGTCTTAAAATTATTTGAATAAAAAATATTATAAACTATGACAAAAATTTTCTTATTTTTTATCGAATCTAAATGTAGTGTCTAAAAATTATTTGAATAAAAAATATTATAAACTTTAAAAGAGGAAATTAACTTTCATGACACCTGAACTTGTTCTTAGCTCAGAAGTATTAATAAACAAGTTATGTGATATACTTAAAATTAAAGACAAGTAAGAGTTATATATAAAATAGTTTACTTAGAAACAAATGTAAAGGTCTTTTGGAAGAACACAAACAAATCACGGTATTAACAGATCAGGAAATCTTTCACATGCTTGTTTGCAGAACAAATTCATTTTTAAGGCTTATTGTGTTCAATGTAAAATATATTTTTCAAAGGATATTCCTTTTTTTTATTCTTTTCAACCTCCATTTTCCTTTTCAAATAAAACTTTTATCTCAATCAGAAAATGTGTAGAAGCAGAAGTCTTGTTTTCTGTTTTATTCCTCATTTTAAAGCTTATAGAATAAAAAAAAAATTCTTTGGTTTATTTTATGTCTATATATCTCAGACAATCGCGTTTTTAAAATTACTAATAGTTTTTCAATATTTAGTGATTTTCAGGTCTAATTGAAAATACAAATTATGAATGAAAGCAAGAAATAAATAAAACATAACAATACCAGAAGCAAATGGGAAAGTCACATCCATTATTTTGATTTTCATAACTTTATCTCAAATATTCGAAAGCTGCAACAGCAAAAATATGTTAATTCAAATTCACGCAGTTTCGAATTTAAAGTACGTGTCTGAATGTAAAATGAGTTTTAAATTTGACGACGCCAATATTTTATCTATTGATTTTTTCAACTTTTTCAAAAACAGTATATTCAATGAAATTCAATGTTTTCGTTTTTAAAGTTATTTTTTTAAGAATTATTTTTTCTGTATGCCTTTTAGAATAAAAAATGTTTCTATGGTCCAATGAGGTGTTTTTTCTGGAATGTTTCAATTTTTGAGGAATTTTTACATATTGTAATAAGCATGCACTACTCGATTATGTACACATTGTCACCGTGCTTTAGAAAATTTGTACCATTTGTATATTATTTATTCAGAAATTATTTTTAAAATGTCTCTTCCTTTACAAAACACATATCCTGATATATTTAGATGTAAGTTGAATGTTTTTCTACATTTTAAGCAAAACATATAAACAAATAAGTACTGAAAAGGAGCTTGTATTGAAAACCACACGTGGAATGGTACAAAATATACATATACTCGACGTCCCGCTTGCATTTCATAACGTTGTATCAATATATACTGTTCATATATGTATATGTATAATATATATCTATATATAGATTATTGATAAATCTAAGTCCCATTAATAAGCATTAGATTGTATTAAAAACTGTTTTATCTCACCTCTTGACTTTAAGAAAAAGGGCAAGGCTTCTGAATATTAATTTCTAAATTTGAAATGGAATCACCTTTACGCCCTCGTAGCCCCCTACCCTAAAGTGGATTTTAACAAAACCTATTTTTAATGGGTCTCTACTCCACTCACAAAAAAACATGCTTGCCAAATTTCATGTCTAAATCCAATAGTTTAAAAGCATAATTTTTTTTTCTCAATATGGCCCGTAATCCCCTTTGAGCGTCAATTTACAAAAGACCCATTCTTAGTGGACCTCAGTTCAGCAATAGAAACATGCATGTGAAATTTCGTTACGTAGGACTAGTTGCTTAAAAATGGTAATTTTTTTTATTAATACACCCCAGTAACTCCCCTCGTCCTACCATAGGAGTCGACTTCCAAACAATCTGTTTTTGGTGAATTTCTGTTCAACAAAACAAAAATGTTTAGCAAATTTCAAATATGTCGATCAAAAAGATCAAAAACGGGATGTTTTTTTTATCTATCACACCTCTTAAGCCCTCACAACACCCTAAGAAGGCCTATTATTCCTTGTTGTAGTGGATTTCTACTCCATGAAAGGAACATCTTTACCAAATTTTAAGTCCATGGGTCTAATAGTAAAAAAAAAAGAATGTTTATTTCTAATACCCTTAACCCTTCGTCGGGCTCCCCCAGCCTAAGAGGTCACCGTCATATTTTGACCTCCTCCCTCCCCTCTAATCAGTTTTAATTCGAAACACTAATAAAGGAAAGTAAATACCCCTAATTGTATGAAAAAGAACCAGTTTAATGTGAACCAAAAAAAGTTAAACAACCAAAATTGCTGATTTGACACAAAATGCTTTTACTAGCCTCTCAGGAAAGCTGCACCAGACGGAGAGTTAAACCTTGCCTTCTGTGTCTTCTTTTGCGTACCTTTTCACTAAATACATTCTTAAAGAATTTATATTCCATGAAAAGAACATGCGTACAAAATTTCAAGTCTGTAGATCTAATAGTTCCATAACAGGAATATTTATCTGTAACGCCTCTCAAGCCTTCACAATGCCCCCTGGAAATTTATTTTCTCAAAATCCCCCTTTGTAGAGGTTTTCAACTCCATGAAAGGAACGAGCCTACCAAATTTCAAATCCGTAGGTCTAATAGTTCAAAAACAGAACTCTTATTTATCTATAACACCCCTTTAACCACCTTGGGGCTCTATTTTTGCAAAACCTCCTTTATAGTGGATCTGTATGAAAGGAGCATGCATGCCAAATTTGAAGGCAATCTATGGGTCTAATAGCTCAAAAAGGAAGATGTTTATCTGTAACGTCACTAAACTCCTCGCAACCTCCCTTAGGGGTCTATTTCTGCAAAACCTCCTTTGTAGTGGATCTGTATGAAAGGAGCATGCCTGCCAAATTTGAAGGCAATCTATGGGTCTAATAGCTCAAAAAGGAAAATGTTTATCTGTAACATCACTAAACTCCTCGCAATCTGTCTTACGGGGTCGATTTTTGCAAAACCCTTTCTTAGTGGATCTCTACTTCATGAAAGGAACCTACAAAATTCCCTACCTTACCAAAATTCAAAACCCCAACCAAATTCCTATTTGTAGATCTGATAGTTCCCGAGATATTGTAATGAGTGAGTGAATGAGTCGCTTTTCTCCTTCATATTTATAGATATAGGAGAAGGTCAATTAAAGTAACTCCACTTTAAAAAATAAGATACAGAAATAAGAGCAATGCTACATAAACGTAAGGAATGTAGAAAAATATTATAGTAGCAAAAATGACGTATCTTCAGTTTATTCTTAAGGTATCCTACTACGTTCGGAACCGTGATTTTAAAAAAGCGCATAAATGGATCATTTTCATGATATTTGGTGTCACTTAGATTAGAATACATGTCTAAAATTGTTTTAAGGACATTTTGAGAAAAAAAATTATTTAAATACAATAACTTGGCTAAAAATTAACTTAGAACAACCTTTTCTCAAAATGTACTCCTTTTGTGAAAAATGCTTCGATTATAATAAAATTTTGCCCGTATATAGCTCAGATCTCTTTACAGAGGCTCAACTATGATTTTTGAAAAATTCACATTATTTTCAGAGTTACAACCAATTTAAATAATTACCGGCGTTTTTTTCTTAAAATTGCTCCCCTCTGTTGTCGTAAAATATGGATAAACCCCCTTCTAAGTTATGTATTTCAAAAATTCTAGTTGAGCCTCGGTACAGAGGTCTGAGCTATATACAGGCAAAATATTAATACAATAGAAGCATTTTTTACAAAAGGAGAACATTTGGAATAAAGGTTATTCTTAGTTAATTTTTTGCCAAAATATTGTTTTTAAATAATATTTTTTTGTCAAAATGTCCTTAAAACAATTGTATACATGTAATCTAATCTAAGTGACACTAAATATCATGAAAATTATCCATTGTTGCGCTTTTTCAAAATCACGGTTCCGAACGTAGTCGGATAACTTTAGAGTGAGATGGTTTTTTTTTTAAATTTTAAACTTGTGTGTGTGAGGAAGACTGATGGAATTTCTTTGAAGCAACTAATTTTGAAGGCAGAAATAATTATTTTTAAAGATAATGTCTTTCATAATAACTTATCTTAAAGAAACAATAAGTCAGGATAACGAAATTTCTCCCCAAAATTTTTAAAGCAATTATGAGAATTCAAATAGTACTATAGAGAAATTTATATAAATTTTTCGAAATAAATTATTATCAAGATTATTATCAAGATTATTTCAATTCGCAAAGCTGAAAATACAATTCAAACGATTTTGAAAAGTTGTCTTAAATGCATTGTTTATTGAAATAATTTTACATTGTTAATCTTAACCGAGACATTAATGAAAATGAAAATGAAATTCAGAAATGCCTAAAATAGAAGTTAAGTACCAAATGATTTTTGTGCTTTTACTTTAATTCATGATAAAAAAAATTACCAGCAAGTATTAAATTTGTTACCCAACTTAAAAATAGAAATCAGTAAAAGGAAAAATTGGATAATGCTATTTTCGAATGAATAAAATATTATTACGAAATATGTAGATAAAAATTTGTAGTCAAATATTTTTTTAAAATTATCTGAAAAGTTTGTGAACGTTTACATCTTTTAAAATATTACATACATAAGCTAAGTTAAATCTATAACTATGAAAAATTTTCCCCCAACACATTGCTAAATTTTACCGTTTTAGTTATTTAAGATATCCTACTACGTTCGGAACCGTAATTTTGCAAAAGCGTATAAGTGGATAATTTTCATGATATTTACTGTCACTTAGTTTAGAATACATGTACAAAATTGTTTTAAGGACATTTTGACAAAAAAAAATATTATTTAAATACAATATTTTGGCAAAAAATGAACTTAGAATAATATTTTTTCCAAATGTTCTCCTTTTGTGAAAAATGCTTCTATTATAATAATATCTTGCCTGTATATAACTCAGATCTCTGTACAAAGGCTCAACTAGAATTTTTGAAATATATAACTTAGAAGTGGGTTTATCCATATTTTACAACAGAGGGGAGCAATTTTAAGAAAAAAAACGCCGGTAATTATTTCAATTGGTGTTAATTCTGAAAATAATGTGAATTTCTAAAAAATTCTAGTTCAGACTCTCTGGAGAAGTCTTTACTTTATATAAGCCAAATATTATTATTTTAGAAGGATTTTTTATAAAAAGGGAACATTTTGAAAAAAGATTATTCTAAGCGAATATTTTGCCAAATTTTAGTATTTAAATAACTTTTTTTTTGTCAAAATATCCTTAAAACAATTTTATACATGTATTCTAATCTAAGTGACACTAAATATCATGAAAATTATCCATGTGTGCGCTTTTTTAAAATCAGGGTTCCGAACGTAGTCGGATACCTTAAATTACTATTTTAGATGAGCACGGGTTATATATTGAAAATCATGTGCGTGAATATGGGTGATTTAAGGTGTCCGACTACGTTCGGAACCTTGGTTTTAAAAAAGCGCATAAATGGATAATTTTCATGATATTTAGTGTCACTTAGATGAGAATACATGTATACAATTGTTTTAAGGACATTATGACAAAAAAATTATTTAAATACAATATTTTGGCAAAAAAATAACTTAGAATAACCTTTTTTCCAAATGTTCTCCTTTTGTCAGAAATGCTTCTATTGTATTAAAATTTGCCTGTATATAGCTCAGACCTCTGTACAGAGGCTCAACCATGAATTTTGAAAAATTCACATTATTTTCAGAATTACAACCATTTGAAATAATTATCGGCGTATTTTCTTAAAATTTCTCCCTTCTGTTTTCGTAAAACATGGATAAACCGACTTCCGAATTATTCCGAGTTTCAAAAATTCTAGTTGAGCCTCTGTAGAGAGGTCTGAGCTGAATACAGGCAAAATATTAATACAATAGAAGCATTTTTTACAAAAGGAGAACATTTGGAAAAAAGGTTATTCTAAGTTAATTTTTTGCGAAAATATTGTATTTAAATAATTTTTTTTGTCATAATGTCCTTAAAACAATTGTATACATGTATTTTAATCTAAGTGACACTAAATATCATAAATATTATCCATTTACGCGCTTTTGCAAAATCACGGTTCCGAACGTAGTCGGATACCTTAACTGCACAAATTTATGTTATTGTAAATATATTAAAATTATTTTCCCATCTGATTAACTTTATGCTTATATTGGATGCTTTTCATGTCATGCCCTTTAAGGTTGTCTCCGGTAAAAGTACGAGAGCTCTAACTATACGCAAAGCACATTTTCAGACAGAAAAATAACCCGATTTCCATGGAAATTTGCAATATTATAACTCGTATTTCTGTTTACAATGTAGTATTTTTAAAAATTTCAAAATATTCCGTGAATACTTTCTTTTTTGTTTTAATACGTGAAGGCAAAGCCCATTCTACATTATGGTATAGGATAAAAATTGTGAAACACATTTTATACCAAAGAAAATGAATCAACTCGGTTAAAAATGGGAAGTATGATAAAAAAATACTGCTCTCTAAAGGATAGTGAAGCCAAAATATCCTATTAATTTTTCATTTCTTTTATATTTGAAAAAATGTTCCAAATTCGGGTCCTTTTCTTTAACATTAACCTAAAACAGCCTTAAAGGGGTGTGTTAATCTTGAACTTTATACTTCAGCGTTACCGCGTGTTGTGGGTTTTCACGGATAATTTGTAATCTTGATCTTGGAATCGGCTTCTAGGTGTTCCGCTATTTTCTAGGATTTTCTCCCGAATATTATGATTTTTCTATAGTATATTTTCAGTCTAATATTTTAATTTGGTAATTCAATTTGGTTAAGATTATTGCTTTATTGAAGTTTTTTGAATGTTATCAATCAATCCAGGAAAAGATCAACTTAATTGAATTATTTGAATAGCACCACACACGCACCAGCAGTAATACCAGTATCTACTATTATTTTAAAATACTTGTTGAAAATAACTTGTTGAACTTCAATACTTGTTGAAAATAACTTGTTGAACTTCAATACTCAACTTTACAATACTTGTTGAAAATTTCCTTTTAAATTACACCTAAAACATTTAGATCTTTTCAAATTACACCTAAAACATTTAGGTCTTTTCAAATTAACTAAAAATTACACATTTATTAAAATAGTATTTATAAGTTTTAATTTACTTTTGAAAGACATATTTTTTGACTTATCCATATAAAAATGAGAAATAAGGTTATTTTTCAAAGCAGCATGAGTATCCTAGTGATGAGTTAATACGCATAACACATAAAATAATTAAGGCTCTCTTTATTTAAATGGATTTCAAGCTGGATTACAAATTTCTCTCACAATGAAATAATCAAATTAGACACGCTTAAAAATTCCAAAGAGTAAATTGTTAACAGAAGGTCATACTTGGAAGCTTATGTGACGGTGCATTGCAGTATTTATGTAAAGTAATAGCCTTAATGAATGTACATTATGTAATTAAGTTTTGCGTGACAGAGACTGGCAGCAGATTATTTTCCTGTAGGTAGTAGAAAAATGAGTTATTTTCCCTTAATTTCTGTGTAATTAACTGTTTAAAACAATTTAGCCAAGAGATAAGGCTTGTTATAAAAATTAATAAGCTCCATTCTTGACTTTTTTGTACAATTAAACTTCTAGTACAAAAAACTGAGCTTTCATTATCGTTTGGTTTTACTTTAATTGCAATAGATTAGAGTGAAGAACTCATAATTTTTTGTATTCTCCGCTGTCTAACAGAACTGCTATTAACTGTATTACATAAGAAACTAGTAAAATATAAGAGTTAAATCTGTTTTTTTGGGGGCTCATTCCAAAGGGAAAAAAACCCATACGTTTTTATTATTTGAATAAATTAGGAAATTGAAATGTTTATTTTGTGTGAGGAAGGGAAACACACATCCATTTTCATAATTAATTAAACTGTTCCGAATTTTGGAGGAATTCATTTTAAAGCTTTTTTTAGATCATCACATTCGTAAGAAGCAATTATATTTTGACTGAGCAAAAAATAAAATATAGCTGTTTCAACCTATATAATTTCCCCTTATTACCTCAAAAGAGGTGATTAAAAATATGTATCAAGACATTATTGAACAAATTAACAAAAATAAAACTTAAATTATTTACAAAGTGAATTGATTTCATAAGATAGTTTTGGTGGTTTGATTTGATTTTGATTTACGTCGCACTGTGAGGCAGCAAGGCTATTGGCAACGGATCTCCTAATTTTGAGCAACAGTCAAATGATGGTTACAATATCTGAGCTGGCACCCTCTTCTACTTATCTGCACACCACGTGAATGGAAAGACTTGAAAGATTTAACTTGCATCGGCCCATATACATGGAGGGTCTTCAGTGGTTCAGGGTTTTGAATCCTTGGCTCGACAACGCTGGCCATGAGTTCGTGGCCCTGACCATTTGGCTACAATGGACATAATAATATTGAAGGAAAAAAATATCTGGTACCTTAAATTAATATGGAATACATCAGAAATATATTTATTGATTTTTTAAAACGTGTAACTTTAATATATATTCGTCTTGGAAACTTCAAATTAAGCTTCAAATGCTTGCTGAATATTTCATTGAAAAATCACGCACACACTCACAAATCAAAATCTAATTTATATAAATATAAAATCTTTTTATCGTACTGTTTTAGCAAGAAAATTAAGAAGGTAACCAAGGGAAGAAGAAAATGTATCGAATTCCTTAAGGTGAAAATAGCGATTGCATAATTGTTTTAAATATTGATCTTCTCTGAAACTATTTTCGATCATTTTCTGGATTTTCTTGACTACACATAAAATGAAATATTCATAAATAATTAGATAAAGATGCGAAATATACCTTTGTTATTTATATATGAATTATGCTCCCACCCATCAAGTGCTTTATGATAACTTTCATGTCAAAAGAAATTTTTTTTTTATTTTAATTATCATGTTAGGGTCCTTAAGATACTATTCTGTGTTGAAGCATAATAAAGTTTTGTAACACTGATTACACGATCTCTTTTCTTAATAAGAGATAAATAACAATCTGTATTGTGACCAATCATAAAAAGAAACAAAAAGTCCCACCAATACAAAGAAAGGAAACAAGGGTGCACGAAATCCTGTTCTGAGAATGTTCCACCCACTTGTCTTCCACAGAATGAACTTTTAGATAAAGATGGGTAGATCATGTCAGAAGAGATAATGGAAGTACGTGTACACGAAATAGAACAATCTGGATGAATCTTTTACTTATGCTCCAATGCAACTTTAGCTGGTATATTCCATAGCAAATAATGCATCATTTATGATCTGGGCGACATCAGATGATAAAATCTACGCATATCACCCTAGAAGTCCGGATAATGATGTTATGCAATGATGTTTTAGTATTCAAAATGAAACTTTAGGCAATTTTTGTGGTATCTTTTATGCAACATGCAGTCCTTACTTATGTTCATCAATAGTCTTTTATATTTGTTTTCATAAATTGCTTAAATAATTGCTTAAAGGTTAAAAGTATTTGAAAACTTTCGATTTTTAAATGATTGACAAACATCCAACTGCAGTCAATTTACTGGGAACTTTATTAAAAAAATTAAAATATGGTACCCTAATTATGGAGTTTTACTCATTAATGAAAAATAGTATGTCAATAGAAGTTAACGAGTCACAAAAACTCTTCCTAATGCGTATGAATAAATAATTGCTCAAAATCATAACAAAAACTACTGAAATTCTTTTTTTTATTTTTGAAAACTAGTATAAATACAGCAACATTCAGCTTCATCAACAATAAATGATCCCCCACCCCCTTAATTTAGTGGAACTCTGTAATAATTATTTACAATAAGATAGCTCTGTTTAAAGAAATGATGCAAACAAATTAGATTCAAAAAATGTTCTGAAAATAAATCATAAAAAGAGGTAACTGAACAAAAAATGTATTTAGATAGATACATGAAATTCTCATCTGTTAAAAATCATTTTTTATAAAAAAGTATTCAAAAAATGTGAAAGTGTAAGAAATTATCTAGCGTATATACTGTTATTGCATTTGTTTGCATCATTATAAATTTAATTTAAGAATTGAGTGTCCGATATTTAATCCTTTTAAATGTAAAACTGCATAAACATCTTTTTTTTTAAAAAAAATACCAAACATTTTAAGTAAAATTATTTTTTTACATGTGCTTTTTGATTAATCACTAGTTATGCAATTTCTTAGTACATTATATACAAATAGTCGCATGGTTTTTTTTTTAAATTGATTTGATTTATTTGAAGTTTTACGTTTTAAATTATCCTGGCTCCATATAACAAATAAATAAATAAATAAATAGACTTAAGATATATTTTTCAAGATTCGAATTTTTTTAAAAAAAGTATTGTTGATAAACCAGATTATATTAAACATGCTATATTTCCTTTATGAAATAAAAGAAAAGCTTCACCAAAACCATGCCTGCTTTTAAAATTTGTGTAAAATATTGAATGTCTTTTCGAATTTACTATGAGATACATGCGCTGTAGCATAAAAAGCAGTACACAAAGGAGCTATGAGAATATTTGGAAACTGCATTCCAATACTTTGTGACAGAATACGCAAATGATTAAATTTTGGCAACCAAAAACTAACTAGCTGGAGCTCCCGCGGATTGGACATTGTATATTCTGATGCTGAATCATAACTTTTATACAAATGTGGTTCCGTCAACCAACGCAGACTGTATCAATGTTTTCCCAATGTAATCACGAACAGCATGAGCAGATATCACCAAACGGAGAAGACACTCAGAGGAACTAAAGGGGTCACAGTCGTCAAACCGCAAGTTCCGCTCGACATTAAGGGTTTGATTGATTGAATATTAACGTCGAACTGTTCAGCTACACGAGGGCTTTTGGCGATTGACCACGTAATTTTGAACCATGGTCAAGTGATGTGGACGACACCTGAGATGGCACCCCCTCTCCTAACTACCACACCACACCAACGGGAGGACGTTTCAGCTCTCGACAGATTTAACGTTCATCGCTTCCCTACACGGCGGGTCTTTAGTGGTACTGGGCTCGAACTCGTGACAAGGCAAGCCATGATCCAATTCCTATACCACTCGGCTACCGCGGCCACCTCGACATTAAGGGTGGAGTGTGATGCTAACATTCAACGATTTTGGTAAGAACGGGTGATCTATGGCCGAACAAAGCTTCAAGAAAGTAGCTGTCGACCGAGAGCAATGGCAGAACTCGAGAGCTTATCAAAGTTTTCCTGTAGAATGGAGCGCACGTGACCATCAATAGACAACCCAGCGAAAGGAGCCTTAAATTACGGAGGTCATTGCGCAGACTTCTGGTCACCGTTGCACATCAACATGTATGTTTATTGTAATTTCGAGAGTCTCGCTTCGAATTAAGCCTTGATGCCCAGCGAAGATATGTTTTGAGACGTCCATTACTACAATGAGATACTCACCTGACTCTATACAGCAAGACAACCAAGAGTTACGGTACGGGATGCCATTCCATTTCATAGCTCTCTGATTTTTATCCGCAACATATTTAGAGACGACGCTATTTCTTGCTTTTCGAGTTCCCCTTTCTTTCAAGGACCTATGGGCTTACATTTTAACAGGATAATATGTCATACCTACTACTTGTCTTCATATTTCTACAACTTTCTTCCTAATCATGCAATTGTTAGGACTGTCCTCAATAGAACATGTTTGGGTTTGGACAAACAGGTGTCTCTGACCATCCCTGGTTGGCTTCGACAATACTCCCCTGTATGATAATCAATCAAAAGCCAATTCCATATGTCAATGCTCAGTCGAGTATTACTTGCATCGGGGCCAGAGATGAGTAAACGCATAAATGAGTTTTTTTTTTTTTTTGTTACTGTTGTGTATCTGTACTCGTAATTTCTTGATAAAATGTTCAATTACTATAATTCTGTTAGTGTTTCCTTTTCAATATGTGTATATCACATCAACTGTTTTTTGTCTCATTCTGATAACTCCATCTGGATGCATATCGTCTTATGTTACACCACGTATTTTATGACAAAATCATAATATATTTCCACACTATTTACACGTTTTACACCCACAAGTTAAAAAAGATCCGAATCAATGACAATGTAAACAAAGCATTACTTTAATGCAATTGAATAATAACTAAAGTAATTTAGGATTCTTTATCATACTTGGATAACGCAAAATATTTCACACGAAGTGAAACGTGATCTAAACGCGCTGAGTTGTGAGAAAAATAGCCAAAATCTTTAATTTACTTTTTAAATGCGATTATTATCATTCTTCAAATTCGTTACAATTACACCCAAGGGGTTCATTTACTCAAACAGCTCGAGTTTCTTAAAATGAGATGATCCATTTTCAGGAAAATTGAAAATCATTAAAATGTGTTGACGTAGAATTATAAAAACAATGGGCTGTGGAAGATAATTTGTGTTTGCTTAAATTCTGATTCCTTCTTTTGCTTTAAAATTGTCATTAATATTTATGCTATGCCTTTGTTTTTGAAGAAAAATTATATTAAAAAATCGCTTGTACATTAAAATTAAGTTATTTTATTTTAAATTTTTGATTACTTTTTACAATTTGCATTATTTTTTATGGTAAAAAGTGGTAAAATTAAAATGGTAATTTTCTATGGTACAGTTAAAATTATTTCTTAATTTGAGACAAAAGTTTTATAGCTGTGTTTCTTTTAGAATTTAATATATAAGGCAGAAACATATATAAGGCGGAAAATAAATAATTTAATTGAAAAAGAGGGTGTTGAACTTTGTATAAATTTCTCTGTTTATATATGCATACAGGCATTTTAAGATCTTACATTATTATTACACGATCTCTATTAAGTAATTATGTTGAAACTTAAATAAATTTTAATCTTTTTAAAATTAAAAAAAACTAACAAGAATATGCAACAAGTATAAGCAAATGTTATCAGGAATTTTGTAAACAAAATATATATTAAATGTAACAATTATATGTAACAACTGCAATAAAGATATTTTATGATTTCTAACAATAAATAGGTAAATAAAGTGAATACAAGTTACATTTTTGGAGTCTATAAAATTGTGATTTTCTATCGAAAAGGCAGAACACACGCATTTTGAAACATTTGATAATTTTTTTATTTAAAGTTAATACATACATATCTTAAAAAAATTCTTTCAAATTCTTTTAAGTGAATTTTATTTGCAAATCTTCTCTATTTAATATGTTTATGACTTTATCTCATAAAATGGCTTATAAATGAAATTTGTTTAAACTGGGTAATAAGCGCTTCGCTTACCCTTCTAGTTGTAAAATATTTATTGCCTTGTCTTAAAACTAGCTTAAAAGATAAATGTTTTACACTTTTTTTTGTTGATAAAAAGTAAAAAAAATGTGTTTTTGTTTTTAATCTTATAAACTGTTATCTTAAGCGATTATTTTACTGAAACTTAGGTAAAAAGTATACCATCATAAAATTTAGTCTAAAATTTTATACATATCTAGTTGTTTCTAGTCAAGTTTTTTTTTTTTTTTTGATAATTTACGTAGGAAGATTTTGGAAATGTATTCGGGTTATGTTTGCCCTATTGTATTTTGTGTACATTGTTTTTTATTTGACTGTTAATATGGTTGAAAAATTTTTTTTTCTAAATTTAATATTATATTTTAAACATAACACTGAACTTAAACTGAAATTCAATTGTTATTCTTTTCATTGAATCGTCTATATTATAATGCATGGTAACTTTTAAAGTATAATTTAATAAAAAAAAATATATGACAGATTCCGTATTATTTAACAGAATAATTTATCACTATTTAGACGACATTGCGTGATTTTGTACTGCAATTAGTTATTTTTATTTTAATATCATTTTAATTTACTTAATAATTGCTTCTAAAAGTGCAATTTAATGAAAAGGAGTTAGTGCAAGTGAAAATTTGTCAATTTGCGCTCTTTATTTGCATTCTACTCTAAAAAAATCTGTTCTGCAACTGAATAAGCTTGTTTAGTTATTATTTTCTTCAAAATTATAAAAATAGATTATGAACTTCACATTTCTAATTATTCATGAAAAAAAATAATACCTCTAAGAAGTATTAAACTTATTTAATATCACAGTAACTTAACTTTAAAATATTTCATCGTTTCTTCATTACAAGTATTTAAAAATATGTAACTTTTTTTCATTTCATATAGAATATATTGCATTAAAAGGAGTTATAATTACAGTATCATATAAATAATAAAAAAAAATATAACATTGTTATTTAAATTATCAATCAAGAAAGGGATATTCAAAAAAAGAAGAATCATATTATGATTTTGCTAACTTACGGATAATAATGAAAAATTTGAACACATTTTGGGAATGGTTGGAGTATGAAAGTGTTTCATCTCATTTTAATTAATTGGAAGCTCAGCAATTTTGAAAATTTTGATCACAATGATCGAAACTTTACGTCTATTTACATGTGACATACGTTAAGGTTAATCGAAACGATTTAATAAACTCTAACATAATTTTAAAAAATATATATATCTTTGACATTTTACTAGATTTGTGAAAATGTAACCCACGTAAGCCATAAATTCTTTTCTGGTCGATTTAAAATATTTGAATTCAATTTGTTGGAAAATCAAATATCCTGTTTCTTTGAATGGATATGTATGTGCCTGAAAACATTTCTAGAAAGATATACGACTTTTCCTCCATATTATCGAGTAAATACATATAGGAAACCTCTACCGCTCAGACCATTGAGAGAATTTTGCATCTTTTAAAAATGTGGGGAAAACTTGGTTTACCCAGTCTTCTACTTAAATACTTCTGTTTTTTTTTATGTATCGGATGACTGTAGAAAACCTTGCTCTCTTTTTCACTCATATGACCCCCTAAGGAGCGCAAGGAAACACATACTTTTGCATGCAGATATCAGGTACGGACTCTGATAATGTGAAAACTGTAGGCTTCCAATTCCAGTAACAGGGACAAAATTTAGAAAGTCCCAAATAATACCCTTTTTTGTCATCAAAACGTGATCATCGTAATAAAAGACTTAAAGAAGAGGTGGAACATATTCATAGCATTAAAAATTGTGGTACTAGGCAGAGACAAAAAAAAAAAAGTTGAAACATCAAACTTGGCATTCACCATAATAGGAAATTCTCTTCCATGATGTCAGTGTGCCACCATCTATGTTGTTGTTACTGATTCCATCGGATCGTAAGTAACATCAGATCGAGGACTACAAAATTCATTGTGGAAGAAAGGGCAAGATTACGTATGTTGTTTGGCTACAACTTTGAGAACAATGCAGATGACAGCACGACTTCACACCGCTCCTCGCCAATTTTGAGCAAAAGCCCCCCAGGGTGGCTCGATGATCTTCCATCTATCTTCATTTACTAACAGTTTCTCGAGAGAACTTTGGGCTTGCCGAATATTTAGAGTTCTTCCATGTCGCACTGGCACTATACATTTACAAACATATCCTGGATCGTGCCATTCGTCACAGCAGTCAGCGTCATAACCACTATCCCTTCTACATACATATGTTCTTCACTGAACTTAGAAAACTCAGTCTCTCTCACAAACTAAAAGTATGCATGTTTGCAAGTCTTAAGTACAGGGTGTCCGAAAAGGACTGTACCTTTTTTAAAATTTTTCTCTGAAGTACTATTGGAATGTTTTATTATACCAAATTTAGGTAACATATCAGAGTTTTTTCTAGTAGCTTACAAGCCAATTTTCACCACTCTCTACACACTGGGTACCTAGAAAAAAACAAAGAAAAATGGTACATTCTTTCTCTGCAGTTACAAGAAATATGTTGGTGTGAGTATGGACGGAAATGGAGTATCGCCTAGATATCTACCATGTCACGAAGGGCGCCCATATTGAATCTTTGTAAGGTACAACTTTGATACAAAAAAACATTTGATATATTACCTAACTTCTGGTGTAATAATATTTTCCCATAGTACCTCAGAGAAACTAGAGAAACATTTTAAAAAAAAGGTACAGTCTTTTTCCGATAACCTGTATGACACTCTCCTGCAGATGTCATCGCCTAATGCGAAAAAAAAAGGCGCTGTGATTGGATGTCATGGGTCTTATTGTTTGCTTTTGAAAAAGAATAACATGCCTTTGGCAGTGAAACAGCAAGACGATACTGTAAAGCTTTATTATTTGAATGGATAAACTAGCTTAAAAGCATTGTGGGTGTCTACCATAGTAACAATTGAATATGACGAAGTCGAGTTTCATTCAAGCAGTACGGATTTCGATACGGAAATTTGGAGTATCATTTCGTATGATGCTTGAGCAGAGGCTCCACTTTTCATTTCAGTTTCATCGTTGGAATCTGCATTAATAATCTTTTTTGAGCTTTGAAAAAACCCAGAAATGTCTTTGTCTGCCATAATTGGGGCTGCATTCACATTATCATCATCTACTGCAATGAATTCTTCCGATAATACAATAGGACAGTCCGGTCCGGTTGGTGTTTTCAGTATTTTGTGCATTCTCAAAAGAAAAATCTTTTCGTTTCGTATTAAGAGAAAAAATGCATGAAAATGCATAGTAGTTTGTCAGTACCGTTGTAATATTTTGTGTGAACCAGTATTTTGTCTTAAGCTATTTTTGAGTTAAACATATTTCAATGTACTTATATTTTTTATACATTTCATTGTTTTATTGTTCTGTAATTATTATTCCAAAATATTGCATCATTTACGAAAGTAAAAAGTATAAAATTTTCAAATTAAAATTTAGAAACATATTTGTTTTAGTTTTTTACACACAACGATCATATTTTTTCCCGTAAAAGCAATTTCTCTGCCAAACTAAGATGGTCCTCTACTTCACTGTCCGATTTTTCTAAAAATAGAGTAATCTGAAGATGAAACGTGAGTGGCCTTATTACGGAGGAAAGCGTGGGATGGAAATATTCAGAACTAAGCTGAAAGTTGCGTGCATTTTTTCAGAACAGTCGTTCTATTCCATAATGGTACAGGATCGAACAAAATTTGATCAGAAGCGAGAAGGAAGATCACGAAAATCAGATTCATCTTTTTGCAGTGATGAGCACGATACAGAATTTTAACGTAAGCGCGCAAAAAGATAGCCAATTACTTTGGTGATTGTTGTAATCAAAGAATGAATCGTTACCTTTTCCTGAATCTTTAGGTTATTGACTCTTGAATATATCGCATGGTTACGTTTAATTAAGTTAAAATGAAAAATTGGACTCAGGTTAGGAATTTTGTGGCGACTTTTAAAATAAGTCGCTTAATTATATTTTAGGGATATTAAAAAATCTGATAACATAAATTACTAAAAAAGGTTTTGCAATAATAAAATCGTTATCGAATAAAAAATTACCTAATTTAGCGTGAATTCTATTTTTATTTTATCAAACAATTGTTTCAAGTAATGTTTCTATTTTTGTTTAGATAATTTACTATTTACTAACCAAATTCCTTTTCTATTGGTTATAACTTATTGCTGATACGTGAAATTGCTTTTATAAAATAATTTTTTTAGAAAACCCTAATGAAGTTTATAAAATTTAAATATCTATGGAGAAAGAAAAAGAAAGGAAAAGCAGCTTAAGTCTGTAGACTAAAAACTTCTACGTTGCTTAAATACTTGATTAAAAATCGTGTTTGTTTCCTTGCATTAAAATATTTGAATTAATTGCAATAAAATGGTATGAGAATAAGAAAATTTAGAGAATACTTATAATTGTCATAAATATCATATTGGGAGATTCATTTATCTTTGTTACCATTTATCCTTTTAACTTCTTAGTTTCCCATGATAAAGTAAAGTATAAATGTACGAAATACATTCTAATACAACTTTAGACAATAGAACTGAGTTATCAATAATTATCTAATTATTAATATTATAACACAAAATTGTTTTATGTAATTTTATGTTTAGTATATATTAACTAAAAATAAGTGAAAGTTGTGTGTGTGAAATTTGCAACAAAACAAATGTAACAAACGAATTAATAAAATCTGGCACAATTATATGATTTACAATTCCATCGCTTTCAAGTAATACTGATAGTCTTGTGAGTTTTCCTTATCAATCTTTAACATAACAATTATTTTGTTAAAGATTGTTCAACATCTTCAGTATTTTTTTCAATTTCTATTATTAGTTCACAATCTCTCTACATCTTGTTCAAACTTTCAATCGTTAATAAAATACATTTTAAAGCACTCAATTGAGCTGAAATTTGATATACACAATTGGTTTGGATGACAATACGATAATTTAATTATAATTAATTAAAATTAATTGGCTTAAACTATTTATTTAAAGAATTATACACATAGTCAAGTTGACTTCATTTTTAGCGACTTGGTCAAAACTTTAAAATATTTTTTTTCTCACGTTTTAAAGCATTCCGTTGAACTGAAATTTTATATACACGATTGTTTTGGATGACAATACCATACTTTAATGATAATTAATAAAAACCAATTACCACTTATTATTGTGATTCTGTCATATTTATATACATATTTATATCAATTGACAAAAAGTAACTAAAATAAAATTATTCTTTTTTGATCTAAGTAGGAATTGAGACTTTAACTTTGGACTTTTTTTTTGTGTTATACGTTATAGCTTATTTTTTAACTTTATTACAAATATAAATTATTATTATGAATGTTGTATTATCTTTAATAATTGATCTAGGTTATTATGATCTGGTATTATTACCTATTTATTTAATTATTATTAGATTTTTTTCTCGGGAGTAATTGGTACTGTCCTGTGATACACGAATATTTTCGTGTTTTAAATTAAACGGTTAATTACTTTAAAATTAAAGTTTTTAAATGATTTCAAATATGTTTATAGATTTATTATTACGTTAGTTCAATAATATATACGGCCTTATATGTATACCATGTGTTTTTTTCTGCATTAAAAGTTAAGTATTATGAATTTAAAAATTATGATTTTATAGATATATTCGTAAAATCTACTAAATATTATATATTCAATAACAATTCCAAATGGGATTTATTTACATATTATCAGCAATATTTACTATATAAGTCAGACACCTTGTGTAAATATTCCTATAATTCTAGATAAATCACGTCCATGTGTAAATCCTGGAAAGGGAGTGGTTGCCTCTTTAAAGGCAAACTGTCTCTCACAACCTGAATTAAAATGAATATGTAGTCTTACAGATTAAATTATTAGAATGAATGTTTGTACAGTTTAATTTATAAAGTTCCTAACAGTGCCTCCAAACAAGGAATTTTACATAATTTTAACTGCAGCATTTTAAATCACTGACCTGAAAGATCTTAACAAACGATGCAAATCTAACTTTCCCTTTGCTGTGTTATTCCTCTAAAGTCAGTTGCTGCATCGATTAGTTTTGTAAATAAATGAAATACTTAGAGTTTGACTCATCAAGGAGAGAGTAAATAAGTTACATCTTAGTAAGATTTATTGTTTAATTTATTTATAGACACGTTAGAAGGAAGTTTGCGGTTCTATTCATGTGTCAGAGCTGAAACTTCCTTGAAGTGAGATTTTATTTTGAAAAACTGGTTTTATGAGATCTTTTTGAAAAGTGGCTGGTATGCTTCTCAAAATTGTTTGGAAACAATGTTTTTCAAAACTAAAGCAAAAAATTTTGAATTTTAATAAAACTATTTACCATGACTTATGATAAAAGATTTTAAAATCTGATTTTGTATTTCGTGAATTAATTTTGCGGGCAGCCGGAAGAGCCGGTTAATGAAGAAATAAGCACATGCAGATTAAACCATAACAAAGATTATAACAAAAATTAACAATTAAAATGTTTTTCTTGTCACTTGAAGATAGAATTTTCAATTTAGTTTTAAAAATGTTTCCAGAACTTTAGTTCAAAAAATGTTCCAAAATCCTATATGTAATTATAAAGGACATGGCTCAAATAACGAATATTTTTCATGCAGATGTAAGTTGTATATTTTACTTGCATAATCCCATTTACCACAATATATCCTTTAAGCATAGACATATTCAAAAAATGATTAACATTATTTTATGCATAAAATCAAGAGTTTATTATATATGAGATGAAAAACTGAACATAATTTAGTTAAAAAAATATAGATTACTTCATAGAAAAAAGAGTAATACATTGAAGCATGCTGTCTCTTAAAGATAATTAATATAAAATCCATAATGAAATGCAACTATCAGAGCATTTTCATTTTAAACAACACAGTGTGAGAATTTGAAGAATTTGTTACATTATTTCCAAGAACAATAAAATTTGTTTTAAAAAAAACTTAATTTTGATGAAATTAATACAGTGTTATTTAAAATTTCATAGCTTTTTTTGAAAAATATGAATGTATAAAACATTCCTTTTAAAGGAAACATTAAATCCTTACAAACTCTTTTAAACTTATCTTTGTTTTCCCTCAAAAATGAAGTTTTAGTGATCAGAACTTTTCTCCCCGCGTTCTTTAACTCTTTATAAGGCCGTGGGAGAGGAGAAGTACACTTCACACTAACTTCATTAACCTTTTAACTTTCATGCCCGAAATAATCTCGGGCACAGCACTGGTGTTCGAAAATGTCACGCCCGAGTATTACTCGGGGTAATTTTTTTGAGTGCATCGTATTCTTTTACCCGAATGTATATTGGGAGACGTTTATTTCGGCTTCATCTCTTTGTCAAACCCGACTGATTCTCGGGAAAAGTTAATGTGCGCTCAATTCAATGGATGGCAGCACTTTACTGAAGACTTCAAATGTTAGAGGTTAGAAGTTCTTTGGTTCAAAAAAATTTGACAATTTGTGCACCCAAATCATCAAAATAACTTGATAGTTATATGGTTAATTTTTAAATGTCGATGGGAAGCTATTTTTCCATCTAAGTTTTGAGCTGCATGGCTTTGGCTAGCACTACAACTTTTCAAGTTGTGAACGCAATGGTCGACCTGTAAGTTTCCTGAGAAGAAACGTAAGGTCTTGTAAATTATTGAGATGACATAAGTTTGGCTAAAATTGATAATCATATATGCCAGCCTACTTTACAAAAAACATAGAGGTGTTGTCGGTTGTGCTGTACTTAAGTACATGAGAAGTGAACAAGACACGTTTGTAACGCTTGTAATGTTCCATTATGTATTGATCCCTGTTTTCTGAAATTTCATTGAAAGAAATATTTATGAATTCTTAAATTTTTGAATAATATGTATATTGATACGTTGATCGGGGATTTTATGCCAATCAGTCGAAAAGAGCAAGACAGTTCTTTAAGAGCGATGAAAGTTTATTGTCGAAAATCCAATCTTTGAAATACAGGATTCAGCAGCAATATTCGCAGAATAAATCTCAGATGGTCTTCAAACCTTCAGTAGTACTCAGACACAATTATCGGTGTCTAAAATACTCGTATATAAGAGATTATTCAAGAGCAATCGCTCGTTCAACAGCCGAAGTAATCACTAATCGCTTCAACAATCAAAGCAATACAAACTAATCGCAGTCAAAACCAGACTGACTGACTTTCGGCGAGCTCTTTCTCTATTTATATCCCTCACGAATAATTAGAGAAAAACACGTTTACGTCATAGGTCTTGAAATTAGTGGATTTCTCTACTAATTTCTAGAAGAATCCAGAGGGTCCCGAACTCGCCAAAAATGGTCGCCAAATCACCAACTTGGTCTCCAAAAATGACACCATCTTGGCTCTATCGCCAAGTTCCCATTGAATCACCGTTATAACATAAGGGATGGCGTTGCTTGTGAATATTACAATTTTAACGTAAATTAAACGTAATTTAGAATAAGATAAAGGCATTACACATCCAAATACAAATTATTTACACTACTTTACATAAAATTCGTAACAATATTTAATTTGCAATTCCCTTAGATTTTAATATTTGCGTATTCTGTCGTCTAAGTATCATGCAATAAGACATAAAAAGAAATATAAAAGAAACATTAGATGCCCTGCCCTTGAATAGCTCCCAGTGTGAGGTGGGAAACATATTTCCTATTAAAAAAATAATGGTCTATTGTTATTGTTGTTTCAAATCCCCTTAAAGCAGGAAAGCCTACACCAAGTCCATTTGACCTTTCAGCAAAAGAATGTCACAAGCTTATTATGTCCTGCTCATCAAACAACTGTCCTAGGGGTATGCCCCAGAGGTCCAGAAGATGAGCAAGAGAAGCAGGAAGAGAGCATGGACAGTCATAGAAAGACTTTATCCCCTGTACAAAGGTCATACCACAAAGGTGACTGCTTCTAAAGCATGCCAAGGCCGTCTGAAGAGCACTGGAACTCCTGTACAAGAGAGATAGACCAGGACTGTATCAGCAACGTACGGTACCAGTAGTGAGCAGGAGGGTTTCAAAAAGTCAGATTCATTTTAATTCGGTGGAAGGAAGGAATTTCAGAATGACTGAAGACAGAGGAACTGGGGTCAGGGAGATCAAAACCCCTACCAGCCAGCTCATCAGCGGTCTCGTTTCCATGCACACTCACATGCTACGGTATGCACCGGAGACACACCAGCTACCTTTGTGATAGGTCGATTTTTCGACCAGTTACAATGGTCTTAAAAATCAAATTAATTTAAAGTAATAAGCTAAATGACGTTCTTATTATAAATCTATTTCAACTTCAAAAATATAGCCGGCTGGCGGGCGTGGTTGGTTTGTCGCTGACTTTCTGCACCCAGTGTTGCGGTTTCGACCCCGACCCAAGTTGGTGGATTTTCATGATGCAGAAAATAGACAGCGGCTATGTCGTCTACGGCATGAAGAAAATCCCTTGAGTTCTTGTTTGGCTTGGGTGCTCTCGACAAATTTAAAATCGTTAGTATGGTTTAGCATGGCCAAATGTCTCTCTCTGGGGAGGAAACTGAGAGTCAAAATTACTTGCGGTAATTTGTATTGCTTATATTGTGCCGCACTAAAAAGTGATACAAGCTCCTGGAGAATGTACTAGATCTGCAAATGTTAAATACCAATGCGCAGCCCCATTCGAGAAGAAGAAGACTTCCAAAATATTTTAACATAATATTACTAAGAAAAAAATGGATCTATAAAGAGATAAATCATATATTTAAATTTATGTAATTTATATTAATTCCCATTTAAATATCTCCGAACTTTCCTTGACTTTCCCCCTGATGTATATGATCCGACTGTGTGTGTCTTAAACCTATTTCATAAACTTTCTAATTAAATTTTGAAGTTATTTACTAGTTTCTATAAGTATTCCTTTTCTATATTTCTAGATTACTACTTCGACTGAACCAATGAAATACCTTCTGCTCAGCTTCGCCGCCATTGCGGTCCTGTCCTGCTTGACATCTGCACAAATGTCAAAGCGCTGTCAGTCCGTATGCAGCCGTTCAGATGGACAAGAGTTCTGTCAACGTTGCAGGATGCGTGTGCCCATGCGATTCGGCAAAAGAGTCGAAACCCCTCTGGATTCGAGAGATGATGCAAGCTCTGAGTCGAAGCAGTCGAGTCACCTACAGAGAGATGTTCCTGATGGTCCCTATGATGAATCCAGTCGTTTGAGTGAATCGAATAACCTTCAAGTGGAAACACGTCTGCTTCTGAATTCCATGAGAAATTTCGCAAGGGATTTGGAAGAATGGGACAGAGAATTCTACGATCAGTGAATACAATGGAATTAATATTATGTTTTGAGTTTCTTTTTGAAAAATCCTCATATTAATTAATTTCAATCAGTCTGTGTTTCTCGAAAAAGGATTTTTGTGTGATGTAAAGTACAAGAAATAAATGTTATGTTTCGAGCTACATATACATATATATATAAAAAAGATATTGTATCTTGTTTGTCACATCTCCATACTGTTTTTCCCCCGCCATTTTTTCACTACTTCATCTTTCTTACATTTTATGTACAGATTATATTAATATATTAAATTTTTATTTTACATTAATAAATTATTTCCTTTTAAAAAAGATGGAAAGTTATTTTTTTTTCTTTTAATTGACATGTAATTACAATAAAACCTGTTTTTATACAATTGTTTAAGAAAGAAAAAAATTATTTTTTCGAGAGCATTAAAAAATTAAATCCTAAATCGGGTATCAAATTTTGTTAAATTTTTTTACTCTACGAAGAGTGCTCCTATAATCGAAATTAGAATCTTGAGTAAATGTTATCATTTGATCAACGGCTTATAAATTTCAATAAAATATGTGAAATTTTAATTTTTAAAAATTGTTTTCCGTTTGAGGTTTTATTATAAATTGCATGAATTTAATGGTTATATATAACACATGTTCTTAATAACTGCATTAACTTTAAATGTGGCAACAGTACATATTTATAGAAAAATTATTTTAAAAGTGATAATTCTCTCTCTCTAAACAGCTTTTCGAAATTTTATGAAATTTAATGGAATTTTTTAAAAATTTTATTTTGAAAACCATGTGCTTAAATTGTAAAACAGCAAGTTATTAACAGGTTTATGAAAATTTAAGGTTAAGATTAATAAAAAAAAATAAGCAAAATTCCAATCTAAAGATTTGAATTTGAAAAGACATGGTAAATATCCCGAGGAGATCAGTCAACATTCAGATAAAGATATAAAATCTTAGTCATTCATCAAGATTTTTTCTTTTTAATGTAAGGAATTTTTTTTAAAAATATACTTATTTTTCGTTTTTTTTTAAATTGAAATATTAATATTTTTTCGTAACTTTTTAAAGGGAATTCTTTAGAAACAGATGGTTATAGTGTTTTCACTTATACGAACATTACTAGTAAAAATAAGATTATATATAATCATTCTTAAGATTTTTTCATAAAACAATTATCTTTTAAGGTATCCGACTACGTAGTATGTTAAGTAAAGGAGAAACTTTAACAAATAAGAAAATTAAAGATATATATATATTATTATAAGGAGGTTAGTGATATTTATAATGGATTTAATGAAATAGGTTTTGTTCTTTAAGAGATTATGCATTTTCTTTTACAGAACATTATCTTCTCTGTTTTCGAATATTTCCCGAAGGAATTATAAATTGCTTAAAATATTTGGTATTAAAATTCAGGTATTTACCATTAAGAAGTACAGAATAATAATAAAAAAAGCACATTGTCGAATTTTATATTTATCTTCATAGACACAGTAATAAAAAGAAATAATGATAGAGAGAGAGTTGTTAATACTCTTAAAACCAATTTAAGTATATTCATTTAATTTTTGTAAGACTTCAATCTTGAAATCTTACATTGTTTAAAAAAATACTACTTTAATTTAACAACGTTTTTATTGAGCTCTTAAAAAGTTCTCAAAATCTTTATACATTAAAAGTATTATTCATCTTTATGCTATCCTTTTAATAAGAATAAAATCATGTAACAAAGAATTGTTTTTAATGAATAAAAAGGCACGATTGAAATTATTCAAAAATAAATTTTATTCTACATTAAAATGAAAACATGTTTTAAGCATCAGTTTCAATCAAAACTAAATGTAATCTTAGAAGTGAGGTTTCTGTACTTGATGACCATATAAAATTTGTTTCGGAAAATAAATTATAAATGAACAATAAATAAATATTTTCAAATAATATTGAAGTAATACTGAGATAAGCCGGAATTCACGTATATGTAAAGTTAAATACTTTCAGTTAAAGTAAAATCCGTCTGTGGGTGAGGAAAATATGAAAATAACAATAACCTTCAACAAAACTATTATTATTTCTGAGTAAAATGTATTATGGCATAACTCCATGCAATGCTCATACATGACATTAATAGTATATAAATGCATTATATGCATTACGTTTAAGTCATAAACTAACCATAATATGCTGAATAACAATCCAAAACCAGAGAAATGACTTTGTTTTTCAATTCTCTTTCATTTATTTTCTGAAACTTAGATTCATTGTAAAAAAAAAAAAAGAGAAGGAATTATTGTATATTGCTACAGTATATTTTAACATTAAATTATTCTCCAGCTCATAAAGTTCATAGATGATATTTAAATATATTAAAATATACTTAAAATGGTTATTAATGCAGTGTTTCTCAAACTGTGGGGCACCCCCCCTAGGGGGCGTGATAACCCTGCGAGGGAGCTCAAGCCTTCTGAAAAATCGAAAACAAAGATTATTTTTAAAAAATTATTAATTTACAGAAAGAAAACAAATGAAATGCATTTTGACATAATAAAAAATTAAATACATATTTACACTGATATAATATACTTAGCAATATATCAGTACTGCGCCATGTATGTTATAATTATTTTAACAATACTTAGAACAAGTATAATAATTACTAGTGATCCCATGGGCTTGTCATACATAAAATTATATGCAAAAATTAAAACTTAACTTGATAATTTGTACGGTTTATAATAAATCCCTTAATTGCCGATTAAAAATTACGTGATTCGCTCCTCAATGTCACCGTTTAATGCGTAGTTGAGTCTATGTGTTGTATTGGGGGTGAAGGTAGAAAAGGAATAAAAATAAACAAATCTTATGAAATAAGTAAACCCTGTCAAGGATTTTATTGCATTCCAAAGCCTTAGGAATAATTTTATGGATAGAAGTTCACAAAAAAATATCGTACTTTGAAAAGACGTATATATACGTCCAGGGTAATTAACGCAGTGGCTGAGTGAGACGTTTATATACGCCAGAGGCACTCAAGAAGTTAAAGTCGTATTATAGGTTTAACATCAAAGTATAGTATAATTGAATTCAATACATTGTTATTGTATGAAGGGGGGGCGATGAAAATTATGATTAAATATTGGGTCGCAAATATTGAAAGTTTGAAAAGCACTGTATTAATTACAATCAATATCTCACAATTTGTGTGATCTTTTTAATTTCTATGAATTAAATTTTACATCGTATTTAAAAAAATGCATTCATTTTATTAGAAGCCTGAAACATTATTTTATTTTAACACAAATAAAAAGATATATCAAACAAACATACTTGTATTTTCCGTCACCTTTATTCTACTCTCATCATTAATTTTGAATGGAAATATAGCCGAATTACATATAAATGTGAGAGTAGTGTGAAAGATAATATTTTACAACATACATTTTTTTGATAATAGATTCAACAAAAATTAAATTCTTGTATTGAATAAATTTCAATTGGCTCAAGGGTTAAATAGATAACGAATATAACAAGATAAAAGCCTTTTTGAATGAGTTATTGAGAATTACATTAACTTCGCACTATAAAGCGACGTGGGGTCTATTTAATCATTTTTGAAGCACCATTGTTAAAGTCTATAAGAAAATACCATTAATATTTCAATATAGCTGTTACCGGCAAAGTATGAAACGCCAGCATTGTATATAATGCCGGATGCTTTTCAGTCAAGTATGAAATATGAGAATAATTACATACTTTGCGTAGGCATTGCATATAATACCTAAGCCTTCTATAGAATTCCCAATGCTATTTAGGCAAAGTATGAAAAAAGGGTCTTGATAAGGTTATTATATCAGTGACATACATTCCTTAAGAATATAAATGTTACTCTGAGAAAATAATGAGAGTGCAATTAAAAAAATTATTCAAAGTACGTAAATGAAAATGAAAGTTGTTCAAAACAAAATTTATGCTTTCTTTATTAAGGAAAACAAGATTTTCATATAAAAAAAAATAAGAAATTAAAACTAACCTACTTGTTGTACCATGGAAGGCTTGAAGGACATTTTGAATTACATTTTATTACATTTTTCACGCAAAGACGATTTTTATTTTGGCATTTTGTTTTACATATACATTTGACGAATGTTTGGCTGCTGCCACTGGAATGAGCAATTGCAACTGACAAGAAAGGAATTTCGTTGTCAGGAATACCTTCAATTTTAAGCAAATTCTTAGGGCACAAGGTGAAGTATGATTTCGCATATACTTGTTTTAAAATTCTTTCAGAAGTTCCATAGGTAGAAACCATCCTATTTCCCACTCGTTACGGAAAAGTTCCTAGATTTTACAACAGTGCCTTTTTTAATATTTTTCTCTTTTATTTCTGGTAAGGTTCACAAAGGTTGATGTACAGTTTGACATCATGACATGTAACGTTCTTCAATTTGATTTCAAGTACTTTCAGAGTTCTATTACGTCCTCCATGTCCAATAGCCAAATTAACTTCATGAAGAACGTGTAATTACTCAGAATCCGTGACGTAATATTATATAGTACTGACGCCTTTTTTAACAGGTTAGATGAGTTTACTTTTGTTTTCCACAATCATCACATCATAGTGATTCAGCAACTAATAGTCCCGGAACTCTTTCTCAGTTGTCTTCAGTGGCGTAATGTACACCACCGCATTAGGGGGGGGGGCCAGGGACTCTATGGGGTCCAAAGTTTGACTAACGTTAAGCACTTATTTGGGCTTGAAGACCACATCTTAAGTTTGTAAGGGGCCCTAATGATCCCCATTACACCACTGGTTGTAATTTTGACTTTTCGTACATCAGTTATTAGCTTCTGGGAAGTATATAGTTTCGGTTAAAAAAAACTCTCTTTTTTTTTGCAGCATTAACTCGAATGTTGTGCAGTTTGTCGTCGAATAGTTGTTTCATGTCTAGTCGTATAGACCATGACTCCTTCTCCAACACTACAGTTTGCTCTTCTATTTTCATGCAACACAGGAAAAATCTCATTTTTAGTCCACAATTTAAGTAAAACTGCGTATTTGGACATTTTAAAAAAAACTGCAAAGTTCAACTGACAAATTTAGAGCCTAAGGCACCCTTTAAAAGCCACGTGCCTTGTCGAAACGAATATTCAAAACGTATCCGGGATATATTTCTTACTTTGCCGGTTTCTCAGTAGGCATTCTGTAAAATGCCTAGGCAATGGGTGAAATATGAATCATTTCATTCATTGCCGGCTAGTTTTAGGCATTCTATAGAATGCCGGATTTCATACATTGTCGGTAACATGGATATTAATTTTGAATACTTTCACAATAAAGAGTAAATTTTGAAAACATGTTTTGATAATAAACGGACAATACAAAAGAAATTAATGTACAGAATTTTAAAAGGTCATTTGCCTTAAAAGGCTGCTGAATAATATAAGTGTGAATGATAAATTCATATTCGTTTTACAAGGATGAGTCGTCTGTAATATAAATATACTTTCAACATCAGAAATTTTTATTTTTACACAGCCACAATTATCAAGTTATTGTTTCTTAAAGGAGTTTTCTTTAGTGATATAAAATAAATTCTACATAATATTTAGAAAGAAAGTACTGGAAAAAATGTTCTTAAAGATTTGGTGGAATAGAGAACAAATTCCTGGTCTGATTTCATAGCAGTATTAATGGGATTACAATTAGGTCAATAGTTCATTTCAGAGGTATTTTACTAAAAGAAGATAATTTAATCGATTATATATACATATATATATATAATTAAAAAGTATAAAATTGAATATTGAAAAAGTATCAATGGAATTTCAGTAAATAGTATGGAACGAATATTATTTGAATTGTTATATCATGTTCCTCAGAAAAAAAATTGAATGTGTGCTTTTTTAAATATTTCCAAATAAATTAAAACATGTCAGACGAGTAGTGGGTAATTCAAAACTTCAAAATATTTTAAATCTAATCGAGAGGAAATGGAGAAAAAGAAAACAAAGATGTTTAATGCATTTTAAGAGGTCAAACAGAATTTTTTTATTTGTAAGATATGCAATTCATACGCTGTGTTTATTTACTTCGTAAGAAAAAAAGAATTTCATAATTTATTCAAAGAATAATAAACTGATAAGTAGTAGCACAAAAAACAGAAATTCGTCAATTTTCGGAAGTATTTTAGATTATTTTATCATGAATAATCGAGAGTTTAAGACTGTTGTTTCTTAAATCCCTAATTTATAGATTTATTTAAAATGATATATTCATATGTGTTAACCGCAATGATTATAACTGTAAAACAGTTCACTTGTCTTAATTTCATATATAGCATTTTTGTAAATGTTTATTTGTAGTATTTATTAAATATATAAAAAAACACCAAACCTTTCCAGAATAGCCTTTCATCATCAATGACTTGTCATGATTCCGAATGTTGATATTACGAATGCTTAACTATGACCTCTATAACTAAATCAGAAAGTGTGAAAACTTGAATATAAGATTACGTTTGCTTAGGTTAAAAATAGCTTAAGAATCTACTACTAAAATATGACTCATTTTTCGATAATAAATATTCTTACAGTTATCATAATTCATAAATTTATTGTGATACACACGTACACACGTATTTGAGAAAATTAAAAAGGACTATTTCTTTGTGTGTATCTTCCAAAAGATATATACACAAAAATTCTTTAGATATACACCAAAATTCTTTTAAATTTGAAGACTCAAAACTGCAAACGTATAAAAATGTCATAATAGAGACACAATTCAAAGAAAAAAAAAGAAGAAAGGGGAAAAAAGAAAAGAAAAGAAAAAGCAGATTGGGGCAATTTTTTTCTGCTTTAAACTCCTTATAAGGGAGAGTTTAAAAAAAAAGACTAAAAAAAAAATTCTTATTGAACCATTTTGAAGTCAACAAACTCCAAATGGTTCATAGAAGAATATTTTGCAGCGATACCCTACATTAGGTTTTTATACTTCTTCCCAAATAAGAAAAACCTGATTTTCTTGACTATTCTCGTTTACTTGTTAGATTAAAGAATTAAACTAAACTGGTAGAGCTTATCAGTTTACAGTATCGTACGATTTCTGCATAATTAGCCGAAACACATAAGGACAAAAATAAAAGCTTGATGAAAAAAAGTATTATAAAATTTAAAAAATCCCTCTTGAGGTGTAAAGGTAATATCCAATATATAGACGAAAATGTATAGATTTATAAAAATCTATAAAATATTTTTCTCGAAATTTTATTTCTGAACGAATCGAATTGATTTAACGTCATTTTTGATATAGTAACTACTTGATTTTGAAACATGGAGAACATTAATTTTATATCCAGAGGGAATGTTGACATGTAAAATGTATTGATCAGTTTGCACTGAAAAAGGGTGGATATTTAAATTTATAAAAATATAGAACTTCAGCTCTCAGAATTCCGAAAAGGGAATAAAAATACTTTGCTGCCAATGAACGGAATTTCAAGAACTTATAAGTTTTTAAAGACCACTTTGAAATAAAATTATTGATATTTGTCGAGAGGAAATATTCTGCCTTGTTTGAGTTGGCTTTATAGATGTTTACAACGTAAGAATGGAATGAACCTTTTAATATAATTCATGTAAATGAGTAAGTAATACTTTGAAGTCTTAGAAACTAATAATCCAGAAGCAAAAAATAAATAATTTGGTAGACTCGTTGGTACTACATTTAATATTTTGAAGAGGAAAACGATGTTTTAATGAAATGAAACGTCCTTATTTAATTACAACATTTATCAAAGGTTGAATTCAAAAGCTCTCGAGTAGCTGCACATTGCGAAGTTAATGTTCACTCACTCACTCATTCAAAGGTTGAATAACTCTGAAACACAGAAACATTCCAGTACATATACACGTACTAATACATATACTATAATGATATAATACTGCAAATGCTTCTACATGTAAAATCAATTTGCAAAGAATCATTTCCATAAACAACAAAAGTGGGGAATTTCTTGTTGGATGAAAGACGATTAGTCTAACTAAATTATATCTTTATAATCAACAAAGCTTAAGTTTTGAAATTGTGGAATGCATTTTTTTTTTTGGCACGCGGTCATGATAATCTAATCTGTGAAGCTTCAATTAGACCAAAACTTCATTTGCGCTTCGTCTTCAGCATGTTTTCTAACACTAGTCTTGTCATTAATTCTGATACAAATAAAAAGGGGTTAAATTTAAAAACTTTATAGTTAAATGTGTAAGAAAGTCTTCTTAAAGTACCTTTAAATTTAACATTTTTACCTTTTTAACATTTAATATTTTTAACTTTTTACGTTTAAATTTAGCATTTTTTTAATTTGTTCAAAATAATCCCCCTTTTTTCTTCATATGGACATTAAGTCCTTTTGACCCCTCATCTTTCGAGCCTTGCACTACCTGGATGAGAATTTCCATCTCTGCTTTCTTAAAAAGCGTTTAAGGTATTTCAAATTGAAGTCATTTTTTTTTGCACATCTTGGGCTCCCATACTGATACTGACCATAATTTATAGTCGAGTGGCTTTAAATATGGACTGCTTTAAGGCCAATATTTGGTTCCTATGGAGTTTCGGCACATTCATTTCAACAACAGCTGGGTCGTCTTCGCCTTATGAGCAAGAGCAGAGTCACATTGAAAAATTGAATCATTGATCAGGTTTATGTTCAGTGGTTTCACTGTTCATTCTGTGTTAGTTTTGATAAACTTTTGACGGGTCTTTACGCGACATTCACCAACTAATCCTCTTGGGGAATCTTTGGGCTAGCTTTCTCGTTTAATTCACAGCCATCCTTCTCAAGAATCCCTGATATTCAGAAAAGTTAGAGTGTATAAAGTTAGTGTTTGGTAATTGTAGGAGCAGAAGGAGCGGCGGATCTGTTGCAGCGTTATTAAGGTGAGATTTAAGTGAATTACACATCGAGAGTAAGAACGGAGTTTGCCAATATGCTAATTTAGTGGAGTGAGAATTAATAGGCAAAGTTTGATTAGGTTAAATTGAACTGTTTACTTTCGCTTATTCACTTAGGATTTATTGTTTTCTTTATATCGCTCTTAGGGCTTCTTTTTGTGGTTTACTTTGTCCTTGATTAGTGTGTTTGAATAATAATAAATTAGAATTATCATGGAAGTTTCTGGTCATGCTTTTTCTCTCCAACATCTTTAAGTTTAAGTAGGCAGGACAGTGAGGGAGTGACTTCAGGGGGAAGTCGCTCACAAACTTTTGTCGTAGTTTTCACTCCTTTCATGCAAAAATGAATCTCTGAGGCGCTTTCATAGCTAACAACTCTCAAACCATAACGGAAGTCAGATGATAATTCGGATGTTTTTCTTCTCTTCAGCTTTTTGGGCAGTTCTTGCATTAATAAGGGTTGCCCAAAAGAAAAGTGGATAAATTGAGTAAAAAGAAAACATTTATTGGAATTTTAAATAAATTACCTTGGGTGTTGTAACATGTCCCATTGTTTCGACAGTAGATTTATGTTTCCACTGTTGAAAGATTGTGGTTGATTCTCGAGGAAGTCTTGCAAAGATTCCTACAAATCATCGTCCAAATGGAAACTTAATGCTCTCTTAGGTGGAAAAAATATGAAAGGTTTTAGGGAGATAAATCCTGAATGTAAAGTAGGTGTTCCAACACTTTTCAACGAAATTTTGTTGTCTCGGCTTCACGAGAGACGTTTGGTCCGGCATTGTAATTGAGATCTTGTATCGTTTTCTACCCTTCACGAAAACTTTTGCACCAATTGTTCGAACTAAGCAGTGACCGCTATAGACTCACCCTATTCACATTCATTTCACCTTCCGTAATCAGAAACCACACGCATTGCTCCAATATGGATGTATCTATGAACTAATTTACATTACTTACGATCTATTTCCTCTATCAAGAACTAGTTTCATCATTAGGTTACACCTCATATCTCCTTTTAAATCCATATTCGGTAGCGCTTTCTTTTTGATAGCGCTACCGTAGCTGAAATCTTTTGACACAATTGCACGTGTCCACTTTTCATTTAGGTAACCCATATATATGATCATTATCATTCAGTGCAAATGTGTCAGAATGTATTTTAATTTACTACTTTCCACTAAAATAGAACAAATTTTTTTAATTTCTTATTTTTTTTATCTCTTTTTTTTTAAATCTCTTATCTTCTTATTTTTCTCTTATTTATATGTTCGTGACCCCCACGTAAAGTTGTCACGCCCTCTAGGGGGCGCGCCCCACAGTTTGAGAAATGCTGCTTATAATATATAAGCTTAAATCCATCGAATTAAACAACTTACGATAACTGGAAACAACTAGGGTTTGCTTCAAAATAATTCGGTGTTAGCTTCCTTTGGTTTATTCAGTAAGGGGCGCATGTGCAATATTTAAATTACTGGAATGAAACGTGATGGACTAACTTTAGCCCTTGTATTCTTTCAACAACATTTCTAATCACACATTAAATTCCTTTTTATCTGACTTCATCCTTTACCTTTGGGTGGTAAAAAGAAAGCAAACATATATCCAAAATTATGATTTCAATTTTTCAATAGGGGAGCTGCTATTTTTCAAATAACGAAACTTGAAAGCTCTTATACGTGTCATAGGTGTATGCATTTTGTCAATAAAGATGCCTACTCAAATAGTGTCTTCATCATCTCATTGTGGCTTAGAATTCCATATAATCTTCATTTAGTTCTACAACTATATTATTTCTTGTCAAACTCATAATGCATAAAAATCTTTCCCCATACATTCAAAAAAATTACTTTTTGCGTACAGTATTCCAATGTATGAATATATATAATCATATATTTATTCATGACTATCCAAATTACTTTGAAGGAGGGAAAATAATTTGTACTTAGAGAGAGAAAGTATACATATTTTCCTGAAAGTAGTAATATATACTCATTTGTTGACAATATATAATTTTTTGGACTTTTTTGGAAATACGTTTTGAAGTAAAACGTTACATACATATATGTGTATGTATGTGTGTGAGAAGATGTGCGTAAGGATAATTAAATTATAGCTTAAGCAAAACTATATTTCCCATCTAATATTTATTTACCCACCATACATATTCGCATATAAAATTAAATAGCTAATACTTTTTCAGAAAAGATTATCAATGCTTCCCCACGCTTTACTCTCCATTCGAAACCTAAACTAATAGATAATGATTTATCAGTTATTGAAAAAAATATACAATCCATATCAAATTCAGAGACAGATAGCATTGTTTTTCATACTTGAGAGGTTGTTGAAAACTGTCTTCATAAATGAACAACAAGTTTTTCTCAAAAATGTTTCACGCTTCCCTCGAAATGTTATATATATGTAAATATATGCACACACTCATACACACGTATAATGAATCTATGTTTCTAATTTCTTGAGAGAGATTCCTTTAATTAAATATTGTTCTGAAGACTTTCAAGACTATATTCTTAGTATTTCCCGTATGAAATAATATGAGTAAAAAAAATTCTAGAACTTTCTGTAATAGGAATATATATACTGAGATCCTTTAGAATGAAGAACACTGTCATCCATAGTAAGTCTTCCGAGTGTATTGCTGCTTTTATGTAACGTTTGTGTGTGTGTGTGTGTGTGTGACATAAAGACGTTATGAACTGCAAATAAAGTCGTAATTTTAAAATTTATTTTAGGATTTAAATATACCGAAGGCAAAGTTTAACGGATTCAATACATTTTGAAAGAAAAACGTTATGTATATACATACACACACATTATTTTCTATAATAGCTTATTGCTTCTTCTCAGGGTCATAAGCCTTTGGTTCTTCCTCAACTCTTTTATCAAATAAATGAATGATCCGTCACACGCACAGGCTTTTCCACTTAATTATCGACACTCTGCCTAATGGCTAACACGCACCTATGTTAATGTATATTTTATTAGATAATAGCATGTCTCGTTAATTGGGACGGACTTTCAAACACGTGAAAATAATTTGTGTTTGCATGACTCCTCCTTAAGAGGTAGGAATGCTTTTAATGCAAGGACAAATGCTCCTCCTATTCATTAATCAGTTCAGAAAAACGACCATTTACACTACTCGGTATAATTAGCAGAATATATCATGCAATGTATATAGTTAATTAAATTACTTTAAAATTTGATTGAATAAATTATGCACTGATATAGGTAGAGGCAGAACGGGGAGAAGCCATCGAGAAAAGTATAGATTTTTCAAAAGTAATACTGTCACATTACTTCAATTCACAATGTCACACTCTTTCACGATTCAAAAACAACTACAACAAACAAAAATAATACAAATATTAAATACCTTATTGACGTTAAGGTGCAGTCATAAAAATAGAGGGGGAAAACGCTTATTAATATTTCCCAAATTCTCATAACTATTGGAAAAAAAATTAATAACCATATTGATATCAAAAGGGAAATTCAAATATGATCATTATTTGTGATTTTTCTGTTTTTTAAAAAAAAGAGTTCTAGAAATATCAATGAGAGTTTGATAACTCAATATCTATATTTTCTCTTTTTGCAAAGATGTTTATGGTACTGAATATTTTTTTTTTCGATTTATGTATTAAGTAACTTTTAAACCAAGAAGGTGAGCCAAGAAAGAAAAGGAATTCAGTATACAGAGAGAGAAATGAACAAACACTAAGTTAAGTTTTAAATGAAACTTGAAGCGCACACACACAGCACGTACATCAGCTCAATAAGTCCCAGAACCACTGCAGGTAGCGATACACAAATCAGCAAGTCCAGCTACAGAGTCGGTGAGAGTACGAAATGCCGCTTCCACATTTAGAAACCAAGCTGAGACAAAATGTTGACAGGAAATATAGGGCCGGCTCTGTATATTCCCTGTCAACTTTTTGTCTGAGCTTGGTTTCTAAATGTGGAAGCGGCAGAGTTTTCAAGTCGCGTCTTATCACATCATCCTACATATGTTTGATTGAGGAGATCTGGAGGAATTTGTGGGAAGGGAAGTATCTTGCTGATGAGTGCAGTGTGGGGTCAGGTGTCATCCTGCTGGCAAAGAGCATTGGGTTCCTCCTGAAGGAAGAAGAATGTCACCAATTGCAGAATATTGTGGCGGTGTGATATCTATATGAACTAGTACCAACATCCCGCAAAGACGATCGTTTTGGCGTGATAGGTAAAGTACTCGTGTACGGAACGGAAGGTACCCAGAACGAACCTTTCTTCCTTCATTGGTGACCCGGACGTGATAAGGAACCGCACCCTTCACACGCCGAAGTCATGGAGCCATCTATCCACCGCAAAAGCAACCAAGCCCTCAAACATTGACGCAAATAAGCCGTTACTTCTCAAAGTCGTTTCACATAAATGACGCAATTAAAACCGTCACACAAATAACGCAATTCTCAAGCCGTCACGCACGAATGACGCAACCCACCGTGACGCAACTGCTTACATGCTCGCCATGAATATGGTATCGTTCGTTCGCCTATTCGCCGAAAACACTGGCAGGGGAGTATGTGGCGGTGGGATATCTATATGAACTAGTACCAACATCAAGCGAAGACGATCGTTTTGGCGGGATCGGTAAAGTACTCGAGTACGAACGGAAGGTACCCAGAACGAACCTTTCTTCCTACGTACAGGTATTTACTTAGTTTGAAAATTTTAAAAATTAAAATCAATCAGATCAAGTTATTTAATTTGCTTGTTTATCTACGTAGGTAAATCTCGCGACAAGCTTTTATATCATAATTGTGTAATTACGTTCGTTATAAGTTGATAGCAAAAAAATTTTAAAAGAAAAGTTTATTTTATTCTTTTTAGAGCATTTAAATAAAAGCTTGTTTTTAAAAAGTTTTTTTTTTTACTTTTAATTTATTTTTAACTTTTTAGCTATCGCTGGACAGGTTTCTCAGTCTATTCATCTCATTCAGCTCATCATTGTTGCAAGATCGTTTGCCAGTTAGTTTTGAACAGGCTAGCTCAGGGGTACTCAATCTTTTTCCCCCGGGCCACGTACATTTGATAGATATTTCACTCGAGCCGCAACAAGAGGATAATGGGGAGGGGGATAAACACTGAAAGACCAAAACAACATTTGACAAAGCAAAATTAATCAAAATAATAAAACTCTTTTCTTTTCTTCTTTTTTTTTTGCTTGTACTATAATATAATAAAAACGAAAAACACAACTTTTTTTTAATCTGTAATTTTAAACCATTTTTTTTAAAAATCTTTCTGCAAAATTTGGATAATACTATTCTACAAACGAAAAAAAAAGTTTCGTGTGATTATCTTTAAAAATAACGAAGTTTTTCAATGTTTTACTAAAAATTTGAGTATTTTTTGAAAACTCGTAGAAAAAAAAGGTTTTCAGTATTTTATTTTTTAAATAACTGATTCTAAAAGAGAAAAGCCTGAACTTTTTGGTGCAGAATATCGATTCCTTAAAACGAAAAAAAATTCATACGGAACGATTAAGAAATCCTTTTCATGGAAATGCATTTTAGAAAAAATAGTAAAAAATAGAAAATATTATTATTTTTAAAAAGAATTACAAAGTATAGTGACGAAATAAATGATATTTCCGATTATGTAATTATTATTTGTCTCAGTTTGATAGATAAAATAAGACGGATTTTTAAAAAAACTCGAAAAATTGGAATTTCTTTAAGCTCAATCCGATATGATACTAGGCAGAATAAAAAGCTAACGGAGATAAAGGGTTCTTAATTAATATATTTTTAGCTAATTGCGATATCGGAGTATAAATGGTCAAAACATGCATTGTTATCAAAACTAAACGTGTATACAAAATTTCAGCTCAATCAGGTGAAGACATCATCTTCAAAATTGAGTTGCAAGATCCCACCCGAACAAAATATATTTTTGAATATCTTTTTAACTAATTGCGATATCGGAATATAAACGGTCAAAACATGCATTTCATCCAAATTAAACGTGTATACAAAATTTCAGCTCGATCGGTTCAAGACATAAGATTCAAAATTGAGTTGCAAGATTCCACAAGAACAGATTACTTTAATTAATATCTTTTTAACTAATTGCAATATCGGAATATAAATTGTCAAAACATGCATTGTCATCCAAACTAAACGTGTATTCAAAATTTCAGCTCAATCGGTTGAAGACATCAGCTTCAAAATTGAGTTGCAAGATTCCACCCGAACATTTTACATTGCAAGTTAAATAAAAGTTTGTAAAAACATGCATTGTCAGCCAAATTATAAACGTGTATACAAAAAAATTCAGCTCAATCGGTTGAAGACATTAGCTTCAAAATTGACCTGCAAGATTCCACCCGAACAATTTACATTGTAAGCTAAATAAAAGCTTGTAAAAAACAGGAAAGAACGTGGAAATTGAAATTTGATCAAGAGAAATAATTTTCGAAGGAAAATTAAAGTGATTTAAAGTAAGATTAAAAACTGCGAACTCCCGGGAATCGAACCCGGTGCAAATCATTTGAAGTCATTTTCTCTAACCACTAGGCGTCGAGGGCTCGTTGAAAGTGGTAAAGTAAGCTTCTAACATGGGTAAGAATTTTTTAATTAATATCTTTTTAACTAATTGCTATATCGGAATATAAATAATCAAAACATGCATTCTCATCCAAACTAAACGTGTATGCAAAATTTCAGCTCATTCGGTTGAAGACATCAGCTTCAAAGTTGAGTTGCAAGATTCCACCCGAACAAATTACATTATTAAATATCTTTTTCACTAATTGCGATATCGGAATATAAATTGTCAAAACATGCAGTTCATCCAAACTAAACGTGTATACAAAATTTCAGCTCAAACGGTTGAAGACATCAGCTTCAAAACTGAGTTGCAAGATTCCACCCGAACAAATTACATTTTTAACTATCTTTTTAACTAATTGTGATATCGGAATATAAATTGTCAAAACATGCATTGTCAGCCAAACTAAACGTATATATAAAATTTCAGCTCAATCGGTTGAAGACATCAGCTTCAAAATTGAGTTGCAAGATTCCACCCGAACATTTATATTGCAAGTTAAATAAAAACTTGTAAAAATGAACAAAATTTGCGTATAAAGCTAAGTAACTTTATTTATAGTTCATCTATTAAAAAACTGGATGTCTTTACAATTTCAGCCTTCTATGAAATGTATACATGAATGCAGGAAACTTTCAACATTTTTTAAAGACGGTATGAATGTATCAACAATTCAACAATGTAAATACGCCAAGGCAAAGCCAAAAATACTTTCAATATATCTCGAGAAATAAAACCTTGGCCTATATTTTTCCTTCACTGGGGTGGGATATTTAATCCGCAACGCTATTAAGGCCTCTTGGATAGAATTTGGTTCAATAATATTAGTTTCCAATGTAGAACAGAAACATGTTGTATTCGATCATTGGGAATGTTTTTTGTAAGAAAAGAAAAGTGAAAAGTTATGGTATAAAGATTAAATGCATATATAGAGCATTTGTAATAACTTTTGACGATAAACACAGAAACATTTAAAGTAATATTAAAAAATATATGATCTTGGATAAAAGTTATGTTATACAAATAACATATATTTATCAATTTCAAATTTAGAATTTAGAATATGAAAATTAAACAGAATTTTCTGATTTATTTCTTTTTTAAAAAGCAAGAAAAAGTTTCATAGCTTGAGTGAATTGCTTTGAAACTTTAAAAATCCTTTTAAATAAAGCATTTTAATCCAGAGTACGATTTTTGAAACAAAATGGAATAAAATATTTTCTTCCTGACTCACATTTTGTGTGTGTGTAATCTCCATTTCTAAAATACCTAAATGTAACAAATTTAGATCTGAATGCACCGTTCATACAGAACTCAAATCTAATCAAGTTACCGTAAAATCCGGCGTATAACGCGCACCTATACTTTGAAGCTGCAATTTTAAATTTTTAGGTATATTCGACATATAACGCGCATCCATTTTCTTACAAATGAACCTGAAATGTACGCGTGCTATACTCTTATGTTTTGAAGTCATTTATTCGAGGTGTTATTCCAAGCTTCAGAAAAAATGGTATACTTTTAGAATTGTAATTCTAAAAGTTCATAAGGAATATCATTTTTTATTAAAATAAACGGTATTTCGATCTATGCAGAAGTTTAATTTTTTTATCCTTATCTTTTTCGTTATTTTTAAAGCTCTCATTTTTGTACCCGGCGTATAACGCACACACGTAAATTTCGATTTTATTTTTTGTGTTAAAAGTGTGCGTTATATGGCGAATTTTACGCTATTTTAATGTGCCCATTATTTTCCCATTCTAGTAATATTTTTCAGATATATCAGGCAAAAAGAAATAGTTTCCAGAATGTAAGAGTTTCAAAAAGATTTTTGGCAACGTTAATGGAACGTTAATACTGATCAATATTGTTTATTTTGTACTGTTTATCTTAAATAGTATTAATTTCTGAATTAATCAAGAAATCAATTTTAATTCTACTTAATACAAGTAATGTTAGAAATACAAAGATGGTTCTTTTAAACCTTTTTTAAACAATTTTACTAATTTTTTTTACAATATTTATTCTTTCATACGTAAGTTGTACTTCATATACATCCCCCTGTTTAGTTTATGAACTACTGGACATAATGCTATTTGCAATATAGAATGCTGTTTATTATTGGTTTGTGTGCACAGTATTTTATTCTGCTGAAAAGACTGTTAGAAAATTAATTTAGATAATTTGGTTTAAAAGGATAATTTGTTATCCTCCAGACACTGAGTAATTCATTGAAAACCCATTCATTTACTTATTGCACTAAAGTTGGTTTAACATGGCCACCACACCTCATACTTTTCAGTTCTATTGTGTTAATTGATTTAATTTTGCGTTAGTTTAAGGCTATAATAGGCTTAAAATGTTCATGATATACAATACTATAAATAAAATAATTTCATACTAAAAATGCAAAGCAATACCAGAAAAAATTCAGAAATTCATGGTTAGACGTTAATTATATTTCCTGGAATTTTTTTGTGAATTATCGGGAAAATGATATATATCCAAAGAAATTTTTTCAAAAAGAAGTTATTATTTAAGCACCAACTTGCATAAAAAAATAAGTCAATCATAAATAATCGTTTATTGGGTAATAAGTAAAGTTGTGGTATAATTTTTTCACTTGTGTGTATGGGTGGGTTGGGGGTATTGAATATTATTATTTTAATGAGCTATGTTTCTCCCCAAGTACACTGCTGTGGCCACCGTAAATGCAACACCAAGAAAGACAAGAGATAGCACAACAAAATTTATTTTATAGATAACATGTTGAGCAAGTATCAAAAGGTTAAATTTATAGACTTCTGTGAAGTGTGGTTCCTGCCAGAATCAGTAGCCAGAGTAGCCGCCATTGTTGGAGATCACCCTGCCACACGCCTCAGCATTGATTCAAAGAAACTTTGGATGTGTTCTTGGGGTACAGCAGACCAAGTAGCTTCCACACGTTGCCAAAGTTGATCTGGTGTAGCAGCTGGGGGTGTAATCTGGGTCAGTCATTGAGCAACCATGGACCACATGTTTTCTATCGGTGAAAGATCCGGAGAGCGAGCCGGCCAGGGAAGCAATTCAATCTTGTGATTGACGAAGAACCTTTGGACAATGCGTGTGGTCCCTCCTTATCCTGTTGAAATATGGCTGTGCCCAAGCTCTGAAGGTAAGGAAGGGCAACTGGTTCCAACACCTCGGAGATGTAGCGCTGGCTGTTTAAAGTACGGGCAATGCGTACTAGAGGAGCGCGAGAGTGATATCCAATACCACCCCATTCCATAATATCCGGTGCAGGACCATTCTGGCGGTGCATAACGCAGCTGTTCAGCATTCCCCTCTCCATGGTGTCTCTAGACTCGAATCCGTGGTGTTGCAGACAGATGCGTGACTCGTCAGTAAAGACAACTTCCTTCCATTCTGCCACCCACATCCTTCTTTCATCGCACCATTGGCGGAGGAGACGTCTGTGGTTCTACGTCAAGGGTAGACCAAGCAATGGACGCCTTGTGGACAGACCACTCTGCTGTAAAAGGCGTGGAATGGTACGTGCAGACCCTTAATGATGCGTTACAGACTCAATGTGCTGTGCTATGGTTCGTGATGTGACTGAGCGATCCGTCACTGCCATGTGCACAATTTGCCTGTCCTCATGTGAAGTGGTGCACTGAGGTGGATGCGATCGACCACGTCGGTCCGTTGTAGCCTCCTGCAACCAATGGTCACATATCTGCATTACAGTTGCTTGGTTTCGTCCAACACGACTATCGATTTCCCTGAAAGATAATCCACAATCTCGGTAGGCCACTATCCTTCCCCTGTCGAACTCGGATACTTGATCAAAAGCTGATCACTGTTTTCTACGAGACCTAACTGATCGTTTTTTGAAAAAAACCACAAGAAAAACATAATTGCCGAACTTGAAATCGTCGAAATCTCCAAGCCTTAAATAGCGCTTTGAGGTGGCGTCACAGGCGCACGTGACGTGTGTCTGCGCTGAAATTCTAATCATTTGCATATCTCACCTCCGCTAAAGCATGTTGTAAATTTCATGTTATTTGCATGCTTCCTTCAGGGTGTTGCATTTACTGTGGCCAGAAGTGTACATACAGTCGCGATTCCTAGAGTGAGCAGTGGTGCAAATGAACCCCCACTGAAAATTAAATAAATAAATTGTTATATCTCTCTCGAAATTTTTTTTCGTGGTGATGTAATAAATTTGTTTGGTTGTTCTCTTGGCGATTAACAAGAGAAGGCTATGCTATAGTATCCGCCAGAATATCTTTCATCCCTAACTTCATCGGGAATGCCATTCTCTAAGCTAAATTGAATTTCGGCTGTATCATCATGCTATTATGTTTTACTGATGGACTGCGTAATGGCGCAAGATCGGTAGTGAAAATATTCAGAAGAATATACTACAGCGTGAAATTTTATCAGGAGAAAAGAAAGGCGAAATTGTATTTAGTATTTTAAGGATCACGCTGGACACTCACCGGGTCTTGGGTATGCCATTCATGCAGAAACGTATAAAAAATTCCCTGTAAGACTAGCATTTGTCATGACTCTTAATAAACCACAGGGGCAGAGTTTTGAAGAAGTAAATTTATATGTAACGTTAGAGAAAACAAAATATTCACTCTTGGACAGTTGTATGCGGATCTCTCTAGGTCAGTGCTTCTCAAACTTTCTATACTTGCGACCCAATTTTCAATCATAATTTTCATCGCGCCCCCCTCTATACACACAATAACAATGCATTAGAATTCGGTAGTATAATTTGACGTAAAGCTATAGCACGACTTTAATTATAGACCGTACAAATTATCAAGACAAGTATTAAATTTTGTATATAATTTATTAATTTTATTATAGGCTCATAGGGTCGCTGGTAATTATTAAACTTGTTCTCAACTTAGAACTGTTAAAGTAATTCTGAAATACATTGCGCAATTGCGCAATACTTAAGCATTTATAAGTGTATTATATCAGTGTAAATGTGTATTTTACTTTTTATTTTGTTAGAATGTATTTTGTTTTGCTTTCTTTCAGTAAATTAATAGTTTTTTTATTCTTTTGTTTTCGATTGTTCGATATACTCGCGCCTCCCTTGTAGGATTATCACTCCCCCAAGGGGGGCGCGCCCCACAGTTTGAGAAACACTGTTCTAGGTGCAAAAGCAAGGAATGAAAATTCAGTGCAATTTAGAGGATAAGATGATTAGGAACATTGTTTTTGAAGAGGCACTAAATTGAAATACAAATTAAAATGCAGAGATGAAAACATGGAATCTATTTTTTCTGCTTACAATACATTGAAAAAAAAATGGAGCTACGTAATACACTTCAGTTACAGTTTTACAATTTGAGCTATGAGTAGGAACACAGTAGTATAATTTATGAAATGGAGGCTCGTCCGCCCCTAGGTGGACAGGGGATACCCACCCCCTAGTATTTTTTAATTTTTTAACACATTTTTATATTAGATCTAATATTAAGTTCTTTCCGATTATGCTATTTCAGGTTTCAACGGTCATATATGAGTTCAATTACGACACATACGAATGCTTCTGTCCATCAGTGAATTTATACTCATGTGCTCGTCTTTGTTAACTGAAATTTAAAGTAAATAAAAGTATCCCATTTCATTATTGAGCGAGAAGAGATCGCAATCATGTAAACATGGCTATCGATAAAGTTTATAACTGTTAATTTTATTAAGGTATCCGACTACGTTCGGAACCGTGATTTTTCAAAAGCGTATAAATCAGTGTTTCTCAAAGTGTGGGGCGCGCAACCCTGGGGGGGGGCGCGATAATCTTACAAGGGGGGCCCGAGCATATCGAAAATAAAAGATTAAAAAAAAATTAATTTACTGTAATGAAGTAAGAAAATACTTTCTGACATAATAAGAAATACACATTTACACTGATAGAATTTATTAGTATTACTTCATCAAACATAAAAGCTTTCATTTCGATCATTCATTAGCTATCTGATCCTATAAATAAATAAAAAACATCACATTTTGTTTGATTTGCTGTAATCCCACGATGAGAGATTTTTTTACTGAGTGTTTTCTCTTTTTAAATCTAAAATACTATTTCAGAAAAAAAGACAAAACCCAGACCCAGAGAAAGATTCTAGGAAGATAAAAAATTCATGTTTGACCTTCGAACTTACTGCTATGGTTAGTTCGTTTCTTTTTTATGCCTTTATTTTTCATTTAGGGAAGTTGTAAATAATGCGCCTATATACGAAAGAGTTATATAACATTTCGAGAGAAAAGCAGAGAAAACATTTTGAAGGATTATTTGGCCAATATTTATTTCTATGAGTATTTTGAAACATATAAAGCATGATGAAAAACGTTTTAAATAATTCATTTTTAGATCTTAACATTCGTAGTTTTACATTGATTAAACATTTAACCCGGGAGCGTTTGCGCGCGGTACAAACTACAAAAATTTGAACAAAATATGACAGTTTTGCTTGCAGATATTATTCCTGTAACGTTCGTGAAGAGTTTCTGTGATTTGTGTCCTTTATTAAGTTCGCGTACCTTAGCAACGTTTTAATTCGGTTCGATTGGAATTTTTCTCAAATTATCAATGAAGAAAGGTAGAAAGTAGGTAAGTATCCTTTCTCTTCGTTAAAATATTCACTGGAATTGTGATTTTTATTTTGTACAATAAAAATAATTGTTAAAAAATCTTCGACTATTACCATTAGTATCGAATGCGCATCTGCCCCCGGGTTAAAACATTTTGAAGTCTTCTCGTTTTAAATATTAAAAATAACACAATTATATTCTTTATCGGTATTTTTTACATTCTTTTTCATTATTTAACATTAATAATAAATGCTAATTTGTGAGGATTACAATTACACACACACAAACACACACACACACAGTTCGTTTAAATTTATTTATAATATGAGCATT